>VWZS01010441.1:615776-638252 GCA_013397075.1 Rhabdornis inornatus | reverse complement strand
CCCTCGTTTTGGCTCTTACAGGTGGTGCTAGTGGCAGCAGCTCAGGACACCCCCCTGGCACCTGAGCCCAGCAGGGACATGGGGACAGCACAGGGGAGGACAGAACACAGGCTCTGCTGCTGTCCCCTCCCCTCCTGCTCCCTCTGCTTTTGTTGCTGGGTAACTGTGTTTGCCCAGCATGGAAGGACTCTGTTTTCAGAAGAATCCAAAGCCTTTCTTCTTCAAACATCAGAAATGATTAATCAGAAACTTTGCTTGGTTTTTAGGTTGAGATTTTTTTTTTTAATGCAAATGCAGGCAGCAGGAAAAAAACACAAAACCAAAGAAGGAATAAGCTTGAAAGCTTTTCAGTACAAACCTGAACAGATCTGTTTGCTGCTCTTGGCTAACCTCATTTAAAATTAAATCCAGCTTTGAGGTTTTAAGGCTGTCACAGGTGTGGTAGCACTTGAGACAAGCAGAGAGTGAACCCCTGATGTGGCACACAAGGGGAGAGCCCTGAGCAAGCAGGGGTTCTTGCCTTGTTTTCAGACTGTGGGCTGATTTTTACCTCTTCTGCTGCTCCTCCTGTATCATTTGCAAACTCCCAGAGGTTCTCTCTGTTCAGTGAAAAAGTCCTACACAAAGTGAAGAAGTTACGAAGTCCTACACAAAAGCCTCAATTTCTCTCTTCTTCTACAGCCTGCTCGTGGGTCTTAGTGCAGGCTTAAAGTCAGCTTGAAAAATGTCCATCAAGTCAGACCTGCCAGTGCTTTCTGAGGTCACCTCCCTGTCCCCTCTCTGCTGCCTTCAGGGCTTCCCCTGTCAGGTTTTTCTTTCCCCAGTTCGGATCAGATGTAACTGTAATCTCCATTTAAAATGCCAGGATTTCTCTTCTGCCACAGCCCACTCTGTCAGAAGCAGATCTCACACAACAACACAGCCTGTGGAACTCTAATCAGACACCTGATGGGAAATGTTTGGAACAATGAGCTGAGAAAAGCCATGAAATTCATTCCCTGAAGGAAGGAAAGCTGGAGGGAGGAAAGTTTGGAGTTTGCTGTGGTCAGGATGTATTTCTCAATGCTGAATTTCTCTGGGCTGGGAAGCAGCCCATAGCCCATCTTCTGTTGTTTAGCAGGCACTAAATCAGGTACAAGAGCACGGCAGGGTGTTCCACAGGCAGTGGGTCACTGCCCAGCTCTCCTTGGGGAGTGTAAATACCAGCCTGGGAAGAGCCCATAAACCACAGCCAAGAATTCAGCAGCTGCAGAGAAGCAGCTCTGCACCCCAACCCAGAGCAGCATCCTATCACAAGNAAAAGCTTTTGTTCATGTAGCTAACTCAGAGAATGGTAAAAAAGATAATCAGGAAACTTTTCACATTCTTGGGTTATCCTGTCTGGATGAAGGCAGGGGTGACAACACCAGAACTCCAGCGAGGAAATTTATTGATCTCTGTTATCAAGAAGGAGCCACAAGGGAAAAAATTAAAAAAGTAAAAAACCGTTGATTTACAGGTTGGGGGGGGATGATTTTGGATAATGCATGAAGGTCTATCAATATGCAACAGGTTGATGCATTTAAGGAAGTGTTTTCTGAGTTAGTGTGTGCTCTTGGCCATTGTAACCTTTTGCTTTGTTGCCTCTTATTGTCTTTTATTGAACTTTCTTAAACCTACCAGGAAACTGAACCTCGTTTTTCCCAATCCCAATGTCTAGGTGACCTCCCTGAGCTTTGGGGCACACCCTGCTCCTCCTCCTGTGCCCCCAAGGAGGAGCTGCTCCCTGGCAGCCCCAGCAGCAGGCAGGATGCTCATCCAAGAGCCAGCCCCTGCTGAGGGATGCAGCGCCTTCATCTCCTGCAGACTGGTGACAAATACATCGTGCATGGCTCCAGGCAGAGCTGCTTCTTCCCCAGGACATTTTAAAGCCTCTCTGTGGCTGGCTGGGGCCTTGGGCTGGCTCAGACATGGCTGGGTAAGTGTTGTTTTCCTTGATCTTCATAGGAGTCCTTGCTTTTTCCCACCCACTTGCTGCTCAGGCTTCGTCTTCTGCCTCCAAGGCCAAGCAGAACATGACTGCTTGTGAAAATGTGTGTGATTTATTGCACCTTCCTGCAGGGAGGGAAGCACCAGAGGGAAGATGATTGACATTGGTGTACACAGCTCACAAAATCTTTTCATCTTGGTGCTGGTATTAGCAGCTCTCTGGCCCCAAATTCCTCTCAGAGGCTCTCCATGGGATGGCTTCTCTTATGTATGGCATGCCTGGGCTGCAGCCAGCTCTGCCAAATGGATGGCTAACACCTGGCTAAAATGAGAGGCAGTTTTTTTCTCAGAACGCTTCAGAGGGCTGGGTTTTATCCCAGCCAGAAGGGAAGGACAGGGGCCAGGTGAGCCAGCATTCCCCCTCCATCCTCCCTGCTCTCCTGGCCACACAGGGATTTAAACCCCTCCTTCCCTTGGGATCTCTGCTCCTCTGAGCAGCTGCCCTGGCTTTTTGCTGCTGCACAATCATGCTTGATTAGTTCCTGGAAATACAGAGCATTATTTCCATTGCAATTGATTACAGCCACTGGGACGTGAACTCAGGAGGGAAGGAACAAGAGGGTACTGCAGGTGAAGGTTTCCAGAAAAAAAGTCAGGAAAATTAAACCCTTGCCATCTAATAGCTCAGAAAAGCTCTCTGTGAGGGAGTGCTGTGGAGGAGCCCTGCAAGGACACTGCTGGGAAGCAATCCTGCAGGGAAGAGATGGGATGGGATGGGATGGGATGGGATAATGGAATGGGATGGGATCGGATANAGGGCATGGGACGGGACAAGACGGGACGGGACGGGACGGGACGGGACGGGACGGGATGGGATGGGATGGGATGGGATGGGATGGGATGGGATGGGATGGGAGAAAGGGGGGCAGAACCAGCAGGGCACAGCAGTGGGGCCAAAGGGCTGGCAGGAGGAGAGGAGCTGACTGCACCTGGCCTGGGTTCAGCTGCTGCCTCAGCTCCTGTGGGATGCTCTGCCCTTTGGAGAGAGGAAATGTATTGCTGAATATAGAAAATCAATGCTGGTGTTTAGGGAATTCCTGCCAGGTGCCAGCTGTGTGTGACAAAATGGAGCAAAGTGTGGAAAATAAAAGAGTGGCAGCTTGCTGTGGCAGCCCCAGGGTGCCCCTCTGGGACCCTGTGCCCATCCCACCTTGGCAGCATCGTTTTTGTCATTGCAGGGATGCCTGCTGGAGCAGCAGGAGCAATCCTTCAGTGGGAGGAGGAGGCACTTCACTGGCACTTGGTAAAATCCAAACTGAAACCAGCCCGTGGGTGGTGGCTTGAATCCTTGCCAGTGGTAAAGAAGGTGGAAAAAAATAAAATTATTGCTTTGCAAATGACCTTTTCCTCTTGAGTTTGTCTAGATTTTCAGTGCTGTTCTTGATCAGCTAGAAAAAGACAAAATGAAAGGAAAATTTGTTGAATTAAAACAAGTCTGAAAAAGAAATGTAATGATACTGCAAATGTCCAACACAAGTCATTTTGCAAAGCCAGGGGGTGAATGGTCCCTCTGTGAAAACTCCAGAAATGGAGAGACACCTGAATGAGGGAATCCCAGGAACAGATTGAGCCTATTTTGGCATGCTCTGAGAGTGAGTCATGTCTGTATGAAAGAGAAAAGCTGCTCAGGACACCATGGGAACCTTGTGGCTGTGCATTTGGGGGCCAGACAAGCATTTCCCTGCTCCAAATCCATCTTCTCCACAGGGTCCAGCCAGGCAGGACAAGGGCTGGAGCGTGTTGATTGCTTCATGCCAACAGATTTATGCAGCAAAAGAACCACAGGGGTTTTGCTCAATAATGAGAACACAGGGGGGAAAAAAAAAGAAAAAATAAAAAGAGAAAAAAAGCTATGAATTGAAAATTATTTGTTATTGAAGCACTGAGCTCCTTCTGGCAGGCTGGATCTTTGAGCAGGCATGGTGCCTTCCTCCTTCAGCAGCAGCAGAGGCCAGGATGGATGAGGAGTCCTGCAGCAGGGATGTGTCTGTGAGCAGCTCCCAGCCCCAGGGCACAACGGCAGCCCATCAGGTTTAAGCACAGGGCTCTGTGCTGAACACTCCCGGCCACAAAATGCAGGAAAGGGCAGAGGAATGCGAGGGTGAGAACTACTGCAAGCAGCAAGAACAGCTCTGCAGAGCTGCCACAGGTCCTGGAAGCGTTGGGGTCAAGGATGGGGTGGGAGATTCTGAGGGCTGGCTGGGAATGAGCCACGTGGCAACCAAGCAGCTTGGGGGATGTGTGAGTGCACGAGGTCCTGGAACATCACACTTCCCCTGCCACAGAGAGCTGTGGGGAAAAATGACCAAGGAAACAGAACCAGGGAGGAGGGAGAGGGAAGGAGCCAACAAGTGTTCCCAATATTCCCCAAATCTGGCTCAGCTAGAAGGGAAGCAGGAAATGTGATGAGGATGGAGATGCCACACTCAGGTGGCCACCAAGGTATGTCAGTGACACATCTACAGTGTCTCTGTGGCCTGACCCAGCCCTGGGTGCCAGGAGCCTGGACCAAGGGCTCAGCCTGCACAGAAAGGCTGTGAAAAAAAGGGGGAAAATTCAGCTGGGGCCAGGGCTGTGTGCCCTGCTGCAAAGGAACTCAGTCAGGGCTGCGAGGAAGGAATTCCCCATGGCCTGGGGCTCAGGGCTCTTGGTAGAGGCAGAAAGCTCCTGAGCCATCTCTCTGAAGGGTGAGGGCAGTGGATTTGGACAGCCAGAGCCTGCCATGGCAACAGGGCTGGCATTTTGGGGTGAGATGAATTAACTGTGCTCCAGCCCCAGGGGAAAAGCTGCTCTGCCTCAAGAAGATGAGCCTTGGCACGGGACAGGCAAAACAGCACAGCCAGAAATGCAACCAGAAATGCAACCAGAGCAGGTGCTGCTGCTGCCAGGGGCTCAGGAAGTCCAGAGGAAGGTGGGCAAGGCCAGGCTGTGGGCAGGGTGGTGGCTGGCACCATCACCCACCAGCCCCCAGCACGATGCTGCCCTGGTTTGGAGCCTGGCAGGACAGATGGCTCCGTGGCCACAGCCAAAACTCATTCACTGTGAAAGCTGAGCTCAGAGCACTGTGCATAACCCAGGCTGCAGATAACATCTCCAGCCCTGCAAAGGGCCAAGGCTGATTTACATGCTCCCTTATAAATTTAGTGACTTGGAGTTAACAAGAGAAAACAGGCTCCAACCATAAACACCAGCATTCAGATGACAGCTCCCTCCTCCCTCTGCAGAAGCAGAAGCCTCCTGTGGCTGAAATACTGCCTGAAATGAGATTTTCTGTGGCTGAAGGGATTTGCATTTGGGGAAGCAGCTCAGAGCTGCCCAGGCTGCCCCTCTTGCCCCTGGGGAGCTGATGGGGAGGGGGTTCTGCTGCCAGCAGCACGCAGGGGATGCCCCATGAGGGCTCAGAGGTGCTCTCTGCCAAGTAGCAGGGCCCTGGAGTTAAGAACACGCCAAATAATTCATAGGAAGAAATGAATTATTAAATAACTTCTCATTATTGCCATCCTAATTGGAGGCCGTTAATTTCGTACCTAAAAGGTGCTGCAGTGTTCCTGCTGAATCATATCTTGCTGGTCTCACATCTCAGGGTTTCAGAAGTGTTGGAAGGTAAAAGCAAAGCTGGGGGAGCCAGGGCAGGAACCTCAGGGGCAATCTCACCACTCACTCTGCAGTAAAACAAAGAATTTAGAAAATGCCTTTTCCTCAGACCCCAATTGGAATTGTTGGGCAATTTCCAACACCTCAAATCACCTTGCTGTATGCAATGTATCGTACCAGAAGGAGCAGTTTGGAAGCCAGAGGGTCAGTCTGCAGGACATGGGAAGCCAAAGTTTGTCCAGAGGCTCTTGGGTAGCCCTGGGAGCATCCAGGCTGCCTCCCCATCCCTGGGGAGATGTGTGTGCCAGCTGTGCTGACACTCTGGGACCTGTCCCGTGGTGTGCTGTGTGCTTTGGCAGCTCCCCCAGCGTCTCCTAGGAGTGCTGCTAATGGGCTCCACATGGCTCCCTGCTGCTGAGAGTAAAAAAAAAAAGGAATTATTCTGGGGAAATGGTAGCTTGGCCTGATTTGTGTGAGTTTCCCTGTGCTTTTATGGCCGCCCATAAAATGGATCATCTGTCTTTAAGGAGATGGGCAGGTAACCAGCAGCTCAGCTGAGCTCTGCCTGGCCCCTGGTGCAGCCCCTGGGGATGCTCCACATCCTGGGCTCCACCTGGGCCATGTCACTGCTGTGTTTGTCACCGGCAGGCTGAGCGATCTGGGGGATTTTTGGGGAAAAGCTCCTTTCTCCTCAGCAGAGCAGGAGACAGCCACAACTCTATTTTCAGCAGAGGTTTCCAAGGCACTTGTTTACCAGCACTGCCAAGGGAAGCTGTTATCACATCGGCACTGCTGACAGCTCTGTCTGCAGCTGATTTTCCGGGGGAAGCACCTCAAAAGCACTGGAGGCAGCTGCACTTGAAACCCCTGTATCAGCACCTGAGCCAAGGGACACTGCTCTCCTTATCCTTGCTGGACAAAACCTGTCCCTGCTGAGCAGTGCCAGGGGCTCGGGGGGTCCAAAGGGTCTGGGGTACCCCTGGGAACATCCTGCATCCTGCCAGCTCTGGGAGCAGTGCCTGGCAGCTGGATCCTCCCCAGCCATCAGCAGGGGGAGGTGTCAGTGCCACCATGGACCCCACTGAGCATCACCTGTCACATCAGCTAGATCCTGCTGCCTGGAAAGGCTGGCCTGGAACAGAGACCAGACAGAGCAAAAGGAACAAAATAGGAATTTATTGAAAGGATTCACCTTGGGCAGTGCAAGAGCCTGGCTGGGGCTACACCCAAATCTAATCCATGATGGATCCTGGCCACGAGTTTTTAACTTTCAAGTTTTGGTTTATTTACATATTGCTCTGGTGGAGCAGACAGCAAAAGCCACCCTCTCTGTGCCCTTTTGCAGGGTAGTGCTGTGGAGGAGCCCTGTCCTGCCATGTCCTTCCCTGTCCTGTCCTGTCCTTCCCTGTCCTGTCCTGTCCTGTCCTCTGCTGCTGCTAGCACCCCATCCTGTGCCTGCTGCCACATCAGGACATGATGGGGAGCTGGTGTGGAGCACCCAGCCCTGCTCTGGTGGGGTCCCCATCCATGCACAGCACCCTTGGGCACCCAGGAGTGCAAGGGGATGCTGTCCCTGCGCAAAGGGACAAAGGGATGTGCACTGCAAGGATCCCAGGGCACACCTGGGGTGTGCAGCCCCACCCAGCCGTGTTCCATCAGCACAGTGGGGCAGGCAGCTCAGGGAGCATCCTGTGAAGATTCCAGCCTTATGTCAGTCTCCCATCAATTTCCTGGGGTAATGAAGAGGTAATTAAATCTTGCAGTGGAAGGGAAGCTTCTCCAGTGGTGAGAGCATATTGTAGCTGCCGAGCTCATCAGGGGAAATGCCGGGCTCCAAATTAAATGCATTTACTGTTTCATGTACCCTCACTTACAATCCTTGTAATGAATCTGGGAATTAATTGTTTGCCCATTTAAAACAAGTCCCCTCTTGCACTGCGCCGCGCTCCCCTCCTCCCAGCTCCCCGTAATTTGATATTTCAGTTAGAAAACAAATTGACATTCATTGGAAAATCAATCTTTTCATTGTTTAACTCTCATTTCTCCGGGGAACGTGTGGGAGTGGAATTGCATCCTCTGCCAGGAGCCCTTCCTGAATGCCTGATTGGGGCTGGGGGGAGCAGGGAGGCTGCTCCTGTGTCCCCAGGAGCCAGCAGGACCCGGCTCTGGCAGCATCCCTGCTCCAGAACACGAGCAGGTTGCCTGGGTAATGAGCCCAATAACGGAGCCTGTCATTTATTAGCCGGGATAAAATGGGAAGGGCTCCTTGTGCTGGGGGAGACAGCAACAAAGAGCGTGAAGAACAGCCCTGGCACACGCTGTCTTGTATTTATCCGGGCTGGGGAGGGCAGGGACAAACAGAATATGGAATTTTGGGTGCCCAGGGTGGCTCCCATCCCCTCTGCTGCAGGACAGAGCAGTGTCCCCTTTCCCTCCCTTTCTGAGCCCCCCATGCAGCTGGCCTGGCAGGGATCCCTCTGCTTCCCTCGCTGCTGGAATGAACTGCTATTTTTATGGGTAACATTGGTCGTCTTTTACAACTCACTGCCGGAAAATGAATAGCCACTTTTATGCAAAAAAGGTTTTACTGTGGTATCACGAAGTGCTAATGAATACACAGAACCAAATTATGTGGTTACCCCGTGAGCCAAAACGCCCGGACAGAGATTTACAGCAAAACGAGTGGCAGGCAAAGATAAAAGCCTGCAGCCAAAGTGGGTCATATAATTAATGCTGGGGACAATAAATTCCTGAAAAATTGAGCTGTCAGCCCCTTCCATCCCGACTCCCAGCTCCATTTCAAAGCTCAATAAGTTGTAGTCCCAAGGAGTTAATGCAGCAGATAAAACCCCACAGCTAAAGCAGTGTAGTGGTTTTGGTTTACTAATTTGAATTTTTTTGCTGTTGTGAGATAGGATTAGGAGGAACGTAAAACGGCTTTAACTTGAAATGGTACAAAGAGAAACTTTGTTATTAGAAATTATAAGAAAAAAAATAGAATAAAACTTTAGATTACTTTTCTTTCTTTTACACCTTTTTTTTTTTTGTGGTGTTCTGTGTTCATGAGGGATGAGGTTTCCCTTCCCAGAGCTTCACCTCCTGCAGGGCACAGGCAGCAAAGGGGGTCCCTGACCTCCTGCCAGAGCCTGGAGGGGACTGCAGCGCCACAAATGCCACAATTTGTGACAAGAAGCCAAAGAGGAGCTCCCCACCAGGGTCTGTAGCTGTGGGACGAGCAGTAAAGGGTTCAAAACTGGGAAAAATTAAGGTGAAATATAAGGAAAAACTTCTTGACTGTGGGGGTGGTGAGGCACTGGAAAAGTTTGCCCTGAGAAGTTGTGGATGTCCCATCCCTGGAAGTGTTCAGGAGCAGCCTGGGACAGTGGAAGTTGTCCCTGCCAAGGCAGGGGGTTGGAATGAGATCGTCTCTCTGTCCCTTTCAAAACCAAATTTTTCCATGATTCTGCTTCTATTCCCTAGGAGCCACCCCAGGGTACCCAGCGGTGGCTCGGGGGGGACCAGCCCATATCCAGCTCCTCCTAAAGATCCCGGCAGGACAAGAGAGAAACCCAAATGTTGGATCCCAGAATTTTGAGGATTTTTGAGCTTTCTGTGCTTTCTGGCACTGACCCCCAGGAAAACACTGCTTTTGACTTGAGGTTCCTTGGAGAAGGCTTCCAAATTTAAGTGATGGAGTTAAAATCACTGGTGTGTAGTTAAAACAAAAGTGTGTGATTTCACATGGTGAAGGGTTTGGAATTTGAAGGTTTTAGAATATAGTAATAAGTATGGGACAAGATGAAAAATTTTTGGTGTTGTCTCCTTTCTGTCTTCTTCTTCCTTCTTCTACATAACTTCAGGTAGTAGTTTTTGGTTGTATAGTTAGTGCTGCACTACAAGTCACAAAAGTTTGATTATTAAGTCAAAAGTGTAAATAATAANAAAAAAAAAAAATAAAAAAAACAAGACCACTACTTAAGGTGCTCAGTGTTTAAGGTGCAGTCCTGCTGCTGTTCCCACCCCAGCCTTTGGCATAGGGAGCAGAGGTGCTGTGACAGGCACAGTGTCACTCTGCAGCCCCATCATCACCTCCCCTCCCTTTTCTCATATTCTCACTCAGCAGCACCACATGAGCATCTTTGTCAGCTGCATATGAGGAACCATTCGTCATAAAAAATTAAGGGCTGTGAAAATAAAGTGACCTCTCCGAGGGCTTCAATTACACTGCAAGGTAATTGTGTCTTCCCCAGGCTCCATCAGGCTGTTTGGGAGTCTTCAGCAACAATTTATGTATTTATTACAGTTTAAGCACCCTTAGCCCTCAGCTCTCCCCAGTAATGAAAATATATAGTGCAGAAGCTAGCAAATACAGGCTGAGGCACACACACCATGGAAGGAGAGGAGATGCTGTAAAAAATAAGATTATTTAAGTCCTCCCCTGCCAATTCCCAGCCCTGGAGGGATCTGAGGATGCTGGCAGCAAGAGGGCCTGGGTTTTCTTTCCCCTTAGCTCTGAGGAGCAGCTCTCCCTGGACCTGCACAGCCAAAATCTGTGCTGAAGGTACAACAGAAAAAAAATAAATAAACAAATTTTAAAAGCCTTCTAAGACACCACTGGAAAAAGCAAGACAAAAAAGCGATTTTATTTTTTTCCTTGTCACAAAGACACTGAGTCCTACACCTTGGGTGAGAAAGAGATGATTTAACAAGAAAAAGATGTCACGAAATCCCTGGGCTATAAATCACTCTTCTTACAGCCTTGCAGCAAAAACACTTAACAGGGCTTCTGTGCAACAGGGGCACAGGAGCCATGTGGGGATTGCATCTGATCCTGGATAAACGGGCCCAGCCACTTGTTTTATGCTTGTAGGAGAATTACACAGCACCTGGGAAATATGAAATATTTCCTGCTCCTGCCGAGCTGCAGGCTAATGTCACCAAGATGATGCAATGGATGTGCCTGGAAGATCCAAGGGCTGTGGAATGGAGGCACTGGGAGGAGGGGGTTGCAATAAAAACCCTTCTGATCATTCAGGCAGGTGGCTTCTTCTGGCAGTTTGCAATTTATTTAATTTTTTTTTTGGCGAGTGGAAAAGAAAGAAGGGGGAAAATCTGCTGCATTAAAGGAGAAATTAGTGCCAGCAGCCTCCCACCCGCAGGGGTGTGATGCTGTGGGGAAAGCTCCAGTGGGGATGTGTGTGACCAGGGTGAATTTCCAGATGGACAAAACCTGCTACAGAAACCATTAATCCAGAGGATGCTGCATTGATTTAATTGCTAAAGAAGAGGTAATTGCTTGGGGAGTAGTGCCTGTGATCTGGTTATAGTCAGTAGGAGCAGAGGGTAGCCCCAGCCAGCAACAGAGCCTCTCACTGCTCCAAAAATGCTGAAATAAATCAGGGGAAATTACCAGCAAAACTGACTGGCTGGAAAAAAAGCCAATAACTAAATGGCTGTGAATGGGAAGTGAAAGAGCTCTTTAGGAAGTGTTGTAGAAACAGTGAAGGGAACAATTTAGCCAGAAGTTAGCCTGGCAGCTGTTAGAAATCAGAAAACAATAGCTGGGAAACGAGAAAGGGAAAAGTGTCTGAAGAAGATGCTATGAGAAGCACAGGAAATTGGGATGAGAAGCAAAAAATTCTCCTGCTGTTCCAAGGAGGAGAATTTAAACAGAGTGAGAAAGGAGGCAGAGGATCCTCCTGTGGGCAGGAAAGGCTGGCACTGTGGAAGAGGCAGGCAGGTGTGATTGAAAGAAGGAGGGCATGCATTTATGCCAGTGAAGGTGATGGATGCTCTCCCTGCTATTCTCACCAAAGAGGCATGTTTCAAACTGGCTGGCATAATATAAAAATAGCTATAATATATATTAAATATATATTATATAATAATATAAAATAGCTAGCTGCCTCTCTGGAGCCTGCAGCACTGCCCAGGTCACTCCTGCCCCAGGTTTAGTTCCTGAACCTGGCTGGAGCTGCCTGCCCCTGCCTGGAGCACAGGGAAAGGGATGGAAACTCAGGGGTTGGGGTGGATGGCAGTGAGTTCTGTGCCCAAACCGTGGTGATGTCACCCTCCTGAGGATGGCAATGAGAACTGTGCCCAAACCGTGGTGATGCCACCCTCCTGAGGATGACACTGACTACTGTGCCCAAGCCTTGGTGATCCCTCTGCCCTGATTTTCAGGTTCCTGTTGATGCCCTAAGTTTTAGCTTTTATATTTTCCAGATTCTGCACTGCATTGGGGTGTGACTCTGAACTTCATATAAAGTGTTACAAGTTCTCCTCACAGCTCAGTCACACAAAGCAATCCTTTTCCAGCCCCACAACCAAGGACACCGCTGCAGCTTCAGCCCCAAAAAGTGCAAACAACAGGGAATAGAGGAGAGAATCTGGGAGGATGGGACTGCAGAACCTGGAGCTGGAATTGGACAATGAACCCCAAGATGGAAATGGACCAAAACTTATAAAAGTGTGGAAATTTTTGACTCAGAGTCCACTTTGGGTGTAGGCATGGCCAGGCTCATGCACTGCCCAAGGTGAATCCTTTGAAGGGCTTTTAATAAATCCCAACTTTATTCCTTTAACGCAGCAGTGGAGGTGGAATTATTGAGAGCTGGACATTAACCTCCATATGAGGCTGGTCTCACTGCTTTTCACTTCTTTGGTTTTATTGATCCTTTTTTCTTACCTCGTTCTTGCTTCCTCTTTTTTATACTTAGAAATGAATGGGCAGCTCAAAGGAAGCAGTGCTGCTGTAATGAAAAAAGAGAGCAGTTCAGTGCTGTGACTTTCTGGCTGTTCTCTGGGGCTCTCATTTCGTTTGTTTGCACCTGAACACCATTTCTGTACAACAGCTCCAAACAATATTGTGTTAGCCTCAATTCTGACCTGGCTACAATTTCTACCCAAAAGTTGTTTCAGCTCGGAAATGGGCAGATTTTGCTCTTCAGGCCAATGAAAACAAGTCTGCAAGGTTGAAAAGAAGATGTCAAAATCAGGCACTAAAGATGACTTAAAATGATAACAGTTGTACCCAAAGCAAAAATTACATACAAAGCTTTCATCCTGCAATTTTCACCCTCAGACAGCAAAGTGCTTTACAACAGAGCTCACTGCCAGCAGCCCTGTTTGTAAAGGTGAGCAGAAACATGACTTTTGCTTGGTTTGCTGTGTTTTTTTACCCCAAACCAGCTTGTCAAGCACACTCAAGGGCTGTCCTGCTCCTCAGTGCCCACCTGAGCAAAGATATTCCCATTGCACCACAGGGTCTGGCACTGGGGCCAAGGAAAGGTCTGCTCTTGCCTGGCTGGCTGAATCCTCCTTTTTTCCTTTGGTCTTCCCACTGAACAGAGAGAGTTGGCTTTCTATACATATTTCTATATATATTTCTATATATTTCTATATATACTTCTATACATATTTTGATATATATTTCTATGTATATTTCTATGCATATTTCTATATATTTCTATATATATTTCTATGTGTATTTCTATATACATTTCTCTATATATTTCTATGTATATTTCCATACATATTTATATATATATTTCTTTCTATAAGGAGAACTGAGAGGGGGTAATGCAGCTGCTTGGTTTCTGTGCCCTTGGCTCATTCTTGTGCTGCAGAGGTGGCTGGAGCCACCAGAACATGTCCTGCATGCCCGAGTGCTCAGCTGTGTGGCCACCAGGCCCTTTCCCCCCATTTCCGAGCTGGACCTCGTGCTCATTTCGATGGAGAGGGATTCCTCAGCTGCTGGAAGTGGGTGGATTCTTCCCCCTGGCACGTGCCCACTGGTTTTCCTCATCCCTCCTTACTCCTGCAGAGCATCTGGTGCAGCAGGAATGCTGCTGGAACATCTGCAGAGGGGGTTTTGTTTAACCCTGAGAGCTGCCCGAGGGGTGAGAGGCTGCACCTTTGGCTGGGCTTTGCTGGGCTCACCCTCTTCCCCTCCTCTGTGCTGGAGTGAAGCTCAGCAAGGAAAGCACTCCTGCAGGAAGTTTAATTGCAGCCATTAAGGCTTTAATCCAGCTGTGGTGTGCATCTCTAAATGGTGATACCACCCCTGAAATGCAGGCACACAGCCACACTCCTGCTCAGTGCTTCCTCTGCCCCCTGCTCACAGCTATTTTTAGTGACCCAGAAGCAGGTAGCTCCACACTTGGCTGGAAAATTAAATTTTAAAAAATAAATAAATCACACACAGAGAGAGACACAGGAGCAAACCTATCTGTCCCTGGAAAATCTCCTTGCCCAGCCCCAGCTGTTGGCAGCTGGCAGTGCCTGGGGGTTTCTGCTGCTGAGCCCCCCACCCTGCTGGCTCATCCCCCTCCCCTGGTCCCCCCAGCACACCCAGGGCTGCTCCCACTGATCCCAGAGCTTAGGATGGAAACGTGCCCCAGACCCTCATGGCAAAGTGATGTGCTAAAAGAGGAGGAGAAATCTGGGGTATAAGAGCTGAAATGAGGANGCTTGGTAAAAACATCATTTGTTTGAGGTGAGTTTATCCTTTGCTCTGAGTCATAAAAACTTTTTCTAACTCATTTTACTCTTTGGCTTCTTAGTTACCCACTGACTGGCTCAGCAATTCTTTTCTTCTACATCAAAACTTGCTTTCATTTCTATTCCTTCTTCAGATTCTGCATTCAAAGATCTTTCTGTTTTACATACATACCTGTGAGACCTTCCTGTCAAATCCTTATCTTTTCCAACACTGGGGGCCTGGGGAAGGACATGTTGTGACCAGCATGGGCTCGTTCACGAGTGGAGCTTTGTGCTATTACTGCTCTGCAATCCCTTCCTGTGGCTCCTCAAGGTCTTCATCCACAAGGAAAAGCCCAGGAGATCCCGGCAGAGCCCTTTGGAATGAAGCTTGCCCAAGAGCAGTGGCTGTCAGACACACAGCACCTCCCAGGACCTTCTTCTGAGAGCTGAAGAAACTGATTTCTGTCCAGCCACACCTCAGTGACCTGCCCTGTGAGAAAACAGGCACTCCAAACTTTTAGACAAACACAAAGCGGGATACCCCCCAAAAGGCTGCTTGAAATGAAATAGATATTTCATTTCATCTGGATGTCTTATTGCAGTAAAATCTCATCTGCAAGTTTCAGGGCTGCCTGGGAAATCTTGCTGCCTCACCAGGGACAAGGATATTTAAAAAGGATTAAATCTGACAGTCTTATACTGAAAGTGGATTTTTAAGACATAAGCAAAGACTCAAGATGGAAAGGTTAGTGGGCTGTTGAAAATGCATCTGCATTTAAGCTAATAAAACTTAATTTCTAGTTGGTTATGAACAGACTGGGTGTGATAAGCTGTGCTGGGTGCTGGGCTCAGGTGCTGGAGCACAGGCAGGTGCTGTGGCAGTGATGGGAAGAGAAGGGATCAGAGCTCCCCTTTGTCAGGAAAATTAATCCACAAACACCAGAGGTTTGTGTCCAAAAAGGAGAAGAGGAGTCCTGTAACTTTATTCAAATAAAGGGGGAGGCCATGGGGCATTCCCCTGGGGTCTCTCCTATTTTTGAAGGACACAGCCTCCCTTTTTATCCCAATTTCCCATCCACATTTCCCTCTCTCTTTGCCTGAAAAAGACAGGCTGAGGTACTTGAGAGGTACAGACTTCCCAGAACACCTGATACCTGAGATTCCCCTCTAATGTACAACCCTCCCTATTAATTTTTAATTCTTGAGGAATTCATGGGTTTTCCCCATTGCTTCTTCCATCTTTCAATATCCAATTCCATTTACCAGCAAATCTACAGTTTGTTTGTAAAGGCAAATATGTTTTTTTTCCCAGTCATCAATCAGTGGAATCCATCGCAGTGTTCCTTTTGTCTCTCAATGCTGGTTTTATCCACCAGCAGACCCACAGCTTGTTTGTAAAGACAAATCCCTCATTCCTCTCCCCTTCCAGCACAGACTCTCCCCAAATTCTGCTGAGGTCCTGGCTGGGCAGAAACACATTACAACAGCAGGCTGGTGAAGGCAGCCACTGAGGAAGTGTTGGTTGGAAAGTTTTGACCCAAATCTAAAGCACATTAGACCCACTTCCCCTCCCAGATGGGAGATCCCATCATCCCTCCCCTCACCCCACAGCAGAACCACCATCAATTAGTGCTTGGCTCACCCTACAGCTATGAAGTAATTCAAATCAATCAAACACATCCTCTCCTTGGCCATTAAGCCTTGCTCCAATTAGCTCCAGCTTTAAAACAGAGCAAGTGGGATATAAATTCTGCTTCACAAAGCTCCCACCTACATTTCTCTCCAAATGTTGAAATGACATTTCTGCCCACTGAAAAAAAAGGACCTTGGAAAAGACTCTCTGGATAGTTCATTTGCTGGAAAATAGAATTGACAGCCCAATTAATCTCACAGCCTGTGACTTTTAAGCCAGGGCTGTCGGTGTAGGTGCTCTGGGATGAGAACAGGAGAGGCTGGATAAATATCACAAGATGTTGCTGTCCCAGAGATCTCCAGCCTCTCCCTGTGATGCCTTAAGTTGTAGCTTTCATATTTTCCAGATTCTGCACTGCATCGGGGTGTGACTCTGAACTTCATAGAAAGTGTTACAAGTTCTCTTCACAGCTCAGTCACACAAAACAATCCTTTTCCAGCCCCACAACCAAGGACACCGCTGCACCTTCAGCCCCAAAAAGTGCAAACAACAGGGAATAGAGGAGAGAATCTGGGAGGATGGGACTGCAGAACCTGGAGCTGGAATTGGACAATGAACCCCGATATGGAAATGGACCAAAACTTATAAAAGTGTGAGAACTCGGGACTCAGAGTCCATCTTGGGTGTAGCCACAGCCAGGCTCTTGTACTGCCCAAGGTGAATCCTTTGAAGGGCTTTTAATAAATCCCAACTTTATCCTGGCTGCTGTCTCCTGATCTGCAGGTTGGCTACATCACACTGCCATCTCCCAGCCCTGATCCCGAGGCAGGATCAGTGGGATTCAATTCCAGATTTCCTTATAACCTTTCTTCCAAGAGCTGACTGCAAGAACACGTTGTGATGTCCCCCAGCATCCCTGCTGCACCCTGGCAGCAGATTCCAGGCTGGAAGTTGTCTCAGGAGGGCAGGGTGGTCCAAAACCCGACAGCACCAAGGTTGCTGAGCTGTGGCTGTTGTGACCCAGGCTGTGACCGGTGCCACTGGGAGCCTGGAAATTGCTGGGAGCTGCCTCTTGTCCCCTGTCCCTGTTTCTAAACTCAACGGGAAAGGGAGCAACTCATTCCAATTCCAAAAATTCCAATTTTCAGCAGGCTGAAAATTCCCAGTGTGGCCCCCCCAAACAAGTAAGCCCTCTGCTCTGCCCCCAACACACAGAAAAATTGCATCTCTAAAAAAAAAAAAATAAAAATAAAAAAAAATTAGAAAAAAAAAAAATTGTCCTGCTCTAACAAGGAGCAGCCGTGCATCACTCACCCCTTTTTGAGTGTTGGAGCCCTTGAAAATGGGTTTCAAAAACCAGGTTTTTGAAACTGGGTTTCCAGAACCAAAGCTGAGGGTTTTGCACTTTCTGGGCTAACAGACACAGACCCCCTGAAAGAAAACACTACTTTTGACCTGAGGCCTTAGAAAAGGCTTCCAAAATTGAGTGATGGAACTGGAATCACTGGTATGTAACCAGTGGATAGTGGATCCATTTAGTTTATTTTTTTTTTCATATATTAGTGGATATGTTTAGTTTATTTAGATTTCCCATAGTGGAAAACTTGGAATTTGGAGTTTTAGAATATAGCAATATATGGAAGGCAAAGTGGAAGTTTTAAGGGTTTTTTTTCACCTTCTTCTTCATAGGTTTAAGTAGTGCTTTTGTAATTAGATAAAAAAATCTGCATTGCAAGTCACGAGTAATTAGTTATTAGGTTAAAAGTAAAAATAATTTAAGTAGCTTTTCTTAATTGGACAAACTGGCTCTCCCAGGTTTCCCAGACTCCTGATGCAGGCTGGAGGGGAGGGCCAGGAGCTGGTGAGGATGGACAGAGATCCTCACCAGCCTCACCAAGGGTTAATTTGGGGAAGAGAGAGACCAGGCATGTTGGATCCCAGAAACCTGGGAGTTTTGAACTTCCTGTGATTTCTGACACTGACCCCCTGGAGAACACTGCTTTTGACCTGAGGCCTTGGAGAAGGCTTCCAAATTTAAGTGATGGAGTTAAAATCACAGGTGTGTAGTTAAAACAAAAGTGTGTGATTTCACATGGTGAAGGGTTTGGAATTTGGAGTTTTTATAATATAGTAATAGGTATGGGACAAGACGAAAAATTTTTGGTGTTGTCTCCTTTCTGTCTTCTTTCTTCTTCTACATGGTTTCAGGTAGGAGTTTCTGGTTAGACAGTTAGTGCTGCACTGTGGGTCACAGGAGTTTGGTTATTGGGTCAAAAATATAAATAATATAGGTGTTAGCTCTTTATTGGACTGTTTAGCTTTAAAAGACCTTGTAACTAGCTAGACTCACCTCCATTTTCTCATTTTTGGCTTGATAGCTAGAAGTGCTCTGTACTTTAGATAAGATTTAATAAACAACCAAGTCCAAACGAGAAATCCTTCTCTTGAGCATTCTATCCTGACTCTGAGTGAAGGCAGAAGAAAAAGAAAAAGCCACTAATCAGATGGTGCAGCTAACCCCTGTCACAGGCAGAATTTCTCTGTCGAGCAGGGGTGCAGCCACACTCCTTCCCTCAATCTCAGCTCCTCTGCAGGGCTTTGGGTGCTGCTCCTGTGTCCTGAGCTCAGCCTGGGATGCTCCTGATGTCCTGAGGCTCTGGGACGCTCAACCCATCCCAGCAGCTTCCCAGGGCACACCTGGAGGCAGACACCAAGGTGGCACTTTGGTGCTGCAGCACTTGGGGAAAAGAGCAGGGTAAATGTTCTCACAGAGCTGAAATATGACACAAGTCAGGCCATAACTCACTTGGCCTTGCTTTCCACATAATTTCAGGTGGCATTTGTCATTAATAAATAGGCTGTCACTTCCCTCTGCTCTGGGGCTGCTGCTGCAGAGCACAGGGTGTCCCTCCTTCAGGTATTTACCTTGGGGAGATGTTCCCTCTTGCCATCATTTTTCTACTCCATCCCCAAGGGACTGGAGCTCCTTTGCTTTGGGATGGGCTGGAAAAGGTCTGGGCTGTTCCCTGCACACCCAGGGAACACACCCAGGGAACACACCCAGGGAACACACCCAGCCCCCTGTGCACACTCACACACTCCTGTCTGCTCGGGAATCTGCCCATTGCCATGGAAACCGTGCTGACATCAGCCACTGCTAACGTTATTCCAGTGACTAATTGCTTTAGGAACGCTGAGCCAAATTACTGAGACAGTTCCCAGCCAGGCACATATCACAAAATGTCCCTCACCTGCAGGGATGCAGTGGGAGGACAGCTGGGGACTCCTGCCCAGCTTTGGATGTGTGGCACAGAGGGGCTGTTAAATTCTAATTTTCTGTGCTTCTTGAGAGCTGTTTTGTACCTATTTAAGCTGCCAAGACTCCAGTCCAGGGGTACTCCTGTTTTTCCAGCTCACAGGGGTCTGTGGTACCTGCTGCTGCTGACAGCAGTCTGTTTTCCCTCTCGTTTTTCTCCTTGCATGCCTTCTTCCTTCTCTGTGGCTCTTTGGAGTTGAAGGCTCGTAGGATCAGGATCCCACCATCCCAGAAAGTGCAGCCTTCAGCACGCTGCTTCCTGCTGCCCCTGTGGCCATTTCTGCACCACTGGAAGCTGCACACATGGCAAGTGCCTCCTTGTCCCTGTCCTTCACGGGAGCTGCTCTTCATCCTCCTGCTCCGGAGCCCTTCCCTGCTGTGCCCAGCACCCCTCCAGGCAGGGCAGCTGTGCCTCTGCAGCTCAGAGAGGGAACCACAACCCCTCAGTGCACTCCAGGGCTTGCACCCACAAGCCCCAAAGAGGAAGAAGAGACAGCTCAGTTCCAACAGAAAGCTGATGCATCACTTGCCTGCCCACTCCTGATGCTCAAGGATGGTGCCAGAACCATTGCTGCCTCTGGAAGAATCAGAGAATGATGGCAGGGACACGTCCCACTGTCCCAGGCTGCTCCAAGCCCAGTGTCCAACCTGGCCTTGGGCACTACCAGGGATCCAGGGGCAGCCACAGCTTCTCTGGGCACCCTGTGCCAGGGCCTCCCACCCTCCCAGAGAACAATTCCTTCCTAACATCCAATCTAAACCTGCTCTCTTGCAGTTTGAAGCCACTCCCTCATCAAATGTCCCTCTCCCTCTTTTTTATAAGCACTGGAAGGATGCTGTAAGCTCAGGTACTGGAAGGATGCTGCCAGCCAGTGTCTGGGATGTGGTTATCCCAGCAGTACAGAATTCCAGAGCATCCATCAGACTTCAGAACAAGGCAGAACTCCAGGGAGAAGGTGCTTTGCCACCAGAGCTGACCTGAGAGGCATTCAGGGTTGGCTTATCAGTTATTTTGCTTTGAAATAACAAAAACCATAAAAAATCCCCAGTCAGAGGCAACTCACAGGTCAGGACAGTGAAGCTCCTGCTCTTGGCAGCCAGCTGTGGGTGCAGGGCTCACAGCTCCTGGGCTGCTTTTCTCTGAATCTGCTGCATTCAGAGCCAACCTGATGAAAGAACCCCCAAAAAACCAAAAACCCGCCTCCAAAAAAACACCAAAACCCAACCAGGCGAGGTCTGTATGTTTATTCACTTAAATATTTTAAACCCCTTCCTTAAGGATGTGTGATAGCTCATTGCATCAGCAATTTATAACTCCTGCCTCCCTCCAGCATCCTAAGTGTTTATGGCTCTGTGTTATTTACTGCCTGACACCCAAACAAGGAACACTGGGAACATTTGTCCAGGAGTTATTTGGGAGCCCCAGAAGTGCCCAGCCTGCAGCAGCCATGCATCCCTCCCTGCATCCCTGCATCGCTCCCTGCATCCCTCCCTGGATCCCTGCATCTCTGCATCGCTCCCTGCATGCCTGCATCCCTCCCTGCATCCCTCCCTGCATCCCTGCATCCTTCCATCCCTGCATCCCTGCTTCCCTCCCTGCTTCCCTGCATCCTTACATCCCTTCCTGCATCCCTGCATCCATCCCTGCCTCCCTGCATCCCTGCATCCCTCCCTGAATCCCTGCATCCTTGCTTCCCTCTCTACATCCCTGCATCCCTCCCTGAGTCCCTCCCTGCATCCCTACATCATTCCCGCATCCCTGCATTCCCTCCCTGCTTCCCTGCATCCCTACAGCCCTTCCTGCATCCCTGCATCCCTCCCTGAATCCCTGCATCGCTCCCTGCATCCCTGCATCCTTCCATCCCTGCATCCCTGCATCCTCCTCCAAGCCCTCAGGATGCCGGAGCGGGCTGAGCACTGATGCCTTGGGTTTTAGCTTTTCTATTTTTGGGAATATTTTCTATTCTAAAATACAAAATACATTTTCTATATTTAGAATCTCTGCTGCCTGGCGTGCAACTCTGAAACTTCATGTTAGGTGTTAGTAAGTTCTCTTCACAGGAGAGTTGGACAAAACAATTCCTGGAGACTGGGTCTGTGTGGAGTGGTGGGACAGTGAAATCCAACAAACCAAGTGAAGAAAACCATTCCAAGTCCTGCTGACCACCCTCACTGCAGTCAAAGTTACTGACAAAGGACCCTAAATTCACTACTCCAAAATTCAGAAAGCTTCTGCTCCTGAAAAAACTGAAAAAACAGAGACTGATGCAGCCCAAAACATGCTTTAAATAATTCCTCTTCTGTGCCTAAAGAACTGCTCATGATAATCATTGTTTTCTTTGCATAATACCCATCTGTACAAGACACTGCTACTGTTAGATATTTATTCCTGTTCATTATTGTATATTGTTAGTTAATTACTGTTAGATACTTATCTATTATTAGATATTTACTGTTAGATATGTGCTGTCATTACTTATCCATCATTAGATATTTATTTACTATCAGATAGTTACCTGTTGTTAGTTACTTACTACTGTGAGATACTTATCTGTTATTAAATACCTATTATTAGTAGATATTGAGAATAGAGACTTGACAAGGTAAAGGCCTAAAAAAGGGAGGAAATGATACCTTGGGGTTTAGCTTTTATATTTTTCAGAATCTCTGCTGCTCAGTGTGTAACTCTGAAACTTCCTATTAGGTGTTGGTGAGTTCTCTTCACAGGGTAATTAGACAAAACAATTCCTTTCTAGCTAGAGAATCAAGGACAACTGGAACCCAAAAAATATGAGAGATGGTATGTTTTATTTGGACTAAGGTGTTTATTAATTTTTATCTGTATTACAGTGAGTTCTACAGTATTCTTAGTTAACAAGTTAAAAATGGAGATGTATTTTATTTTTTATAAGGTTTGTTTAAGGCTAAACTTGTCTAATTAAGAGTGGACACAAGTTATTTTTAATTTTAGCTTAATAATTAATTATTTCTGGTTCACAATGGCGATTTTTAAATTCAATTATATAAAATGATTTAAACTCATGAAGAAGAAGGTGAATAAGAAAGACAAAACTTTTGTTTTAAAACTTCCATTTTGTCTTTTCTATATTACTATATTCTAAAACTTTAAAAATTTAAGTTCTCCACTATGTGATATTGCACACTTCTATTTAAACTGCAAACTTGTGATCACAGTTTTATATTATTTAATTTTGGAATCTTTCTCTATGGTCTTGGGTTAAAAGCAGTGTTTTTCTGGGGTCAGTGCCTGTCAGCACAGAAATCCCAAACCCCTCAGTTTCAAGGGTTCCAACAGACTGGCATTCTTCTTTTTCACTGTCAGACAAAATATTATATCATATATATTATATTATTATACTTACATATATAAGTATATATTTAATTATTATATACGATATTA
>VWZS01010441.1:575564-615465 GCA_013397075.1 Rhabdornis inornatus | reverse complement strand
TAATGCGTAATACATAATATATACTATATAATATATAATATAGTATCTTATACATGATATATAGTATATATAATACACTAGATACAATACGGTATATACAATATATAATATTATATTGTTATATAACAGATAAAACACTATTTTTAAAAGTATTTCTCCTTTATTTCCCTCCTAGACACTGCAGTGCACTGTCCCGTGCTGGACGCACACACGGCTTTCCCCGCGGGCTCTGGCTCAGCCCTCGCTCATTAAGAGGTTCATTAAGGGCTCATTAAGGGCTCATTAAGGGCTCATTAAGAGGCGTCCCCCATTCCCACAGCCGAGAGTTCCCGGAGGTGAGAGCTGCACTAACGCAATGTGCCATTAAAATCCTGATCCATTTCATCAGCCCATGGCATCTGACACTCAGAGATGCTCTGGGGCTGGAGCCTCCCGGCCTGGCCAGTGCACAGAGAATCCTTTTTATTCGGGCCACAATTCCCTTTTATCCTCTACGGGTTTGTTTCTGGAGCTGAGGGGCGCCAGGGATGTGCAGCTCCAGGGATTTTCTCTTCGTGTGTGAACGTGTCATCACACACAAGGATGGGAGGGATCAGGGCAGCAGCAATATCCAGAAATAAAGGAAAAAAACCCCAACCAACTAAAAACCAGGCTACTTGATTGTTTGATTACATATTACCAGGCTGTATTTTGGGGACGGTATCTAGATGACCCTCCACCGAATATTTTGGAGACTGAAGGGATTAAAAACTTCAGGTCCATCTGAAATAATTCCTAATTTCTCTCTTGATTTGAGTGTCAGGGAGGCAGGATGAGGAGTGGAACACAGATTATTCAGGAGGCTGGAAGAGCAGCGAGCTGAACCTGTGTCAGGCAGAGTCTGACACTGCCCAATTCTCCGCACAGACCCCAAAACAAAGGAACATGAACATGATGCTGCCTGGGAGCTCTGCACGACCCTGGGGGTTCTGTGTGTCAGGAAAGGTCCTGAGTTATCAGATCAGCAGCTCTTGGTTATCAAATAAGCATCCCCAAATGTATGTACCTCCCACACAAAAACACACTTGGAACCGCGTTAAAACTTTGTACTATTAAAGAAATATTTCATGAAACAGTAACTCTGTGGATGTAATGTTCATCTCGAGGAGTGGATTGTGGAGCTCTCCAGAATCACTGAAACGCTCCAGGGAGCAAAGCTGGAATGTTCAAAGTGCAGGATAAGCAGCTGCTACCTGAAAGCAGCCCTCTGCCTGCACCTCCAGGCCACGCACTGGCACCAAAACCGGGCTGGGTGCCATCCAGGCTGGGTGCCAGCTTCTCCCTGGCTGGCCACAAAGCAGGTTAATGCACCCTGGGGCTCCCTGTTCCATCCTCCCCTGCAGCACACACCTCAGTGCCTGTCCCCAAGGACACGGGAGGGGACAGGAGGCACAGCCTGGTGACATCCCCTTGCTTGTTTCATCCTGAGATGTGTGAGCAGAGACAGACTCTTCTCCATCCTGAGATGGGTGAACAGGGACAGATCCCTCTCCATCCTGAGATGGGTTTTCCATCCTGAGATGGGTGATAAGGGACAGATCCCTCTCCATCCTGAGATGGGTTTTCCATCCTGAGGTGGGTGAACAGGGTCAGACCCCATCCCCACAGTCAGAGGTGACACTGGAAGGGGTGAGTGGCAGCCACAGCATCTCTCAAAGCAGGACTCTTAGGAGGACACAGCCCCTTTGGATAATTTATTAGCACACAGAGTTCCTGCAGCCAAAACAGCAAAATCCATGTTCCTTGCTCTGTTCTAACCCACTTTTTCAAGAAAATTTCTGAGTAATTGATGGTGGGAAAAGAAACAACTTTAAAAAGCATCTTTACTCTTAGAAACTCGAAGCCATCTGCTCCCTGAGCATTGCCCAGGGCATTCCCCTCCCCCTGAGCAGCCAGGGGATGGAAACTGGCTCCCACCTGTGCCCACCCCCGGGCTGCCACAGGCACTGCTGTGCTCTGCAGGGTCCCTGGCACAAAAACAGAGCTCAGAGCCTGCTGCCACATTGCTGGGCTTGAGAAAACGGTGCTGAGAGAGAGGAGAATGCACAGCACTGCTGGTGGGCAGGGAGCTGCTCCAGACCCAGCAGTGCTGCCCTTGGCCACTGCAGATCCAGTCAGGGCTCCCATGGGATGTAGGCAGCAGTGCTGAGTGCAGCTGGCACAGCAGGAATGTCCCCACGAGCTCCCCAGGGCAGGTTCAGTATTTAATGCTCACATTAAGTGCTCACAGCTTGTGTCAGCACCGAGAAACTTCGGGGTTTTCTCCTGAAGTGGATGGGAGAGAGATGGGTTTAACAAAGCACAATCAAATCCACACCAAATGGGGCACAGGTGAGTGAGAAATCCCTGCTGTGGGACCCCAAATCACTGCCACCCCATTCCTGATGTGGGATCCCAAATCACTGCCACCCCATCCCTGCTGCGGGATCCCAAATCAGCGCCACCAGGGGCTGGAGCATGGCCGTGGCTGGTGGGCAGCAGAGTGTTCCTGCACAAAACATGTTCCCCAACCCCCTTGGGGTGGGATCTCCTCCCTGGGAAGCTCCCCAGCCTGGGTAGACCCTGTCCCTGTCCCCATGGCAGGTCCCAGGGAGCAGCAGGGCAGCACATCCCTGGCTGGCTCACAGGGATGGCACGTTGGGGTGACACTGTCCCTCCCCATCCTGCAGCCCCCTTTCCCCACAGCCCTTACAGCCCAAACCATGGCATTTGCCTTTACAGCAGGACACAATCTGTGTCCATCCCCTGCCATCCCCATTCCCAGCCTGGGAGCTGGAGACCCCAAGCACGTCAATGAAAAGCTCTTCTTGACTCAGCAATATGAATTACAGCATGATAAAAAGGCCTATTAGAGGCTGATTCCTAGAACAAATGCTGCCCCCGTGGCTAATCAGCAGAATATTTCCTTCATTGAGAGACAAAATTAATACTGCTGTTTGGCAGATGCAATGATGCCAAGCAAATAACTTACAGTGGAGCTTTATTGTTATGATGCCTTTGGTAGCTGGCCTTGGCCTCGAGAGGGTAGCAGCAAAAATGGGGGAATACAAATGGAAACCTCTACAATAAATAAATGCATGCCCTGAGAGTGCAGGGAGCCAGGGTTTAATAGGAGACAGCAGCATGCACAGCACAGGCTGTGGTGGCACCCAGCAGGCAAGAGGACAGGCACACAACCTTGGCCAGGACATCTGCCCCATAAAACCCCTCACTGGGGGCTTTATTTTCATTTTTAAAAGAGATTTGGAAGGCAAGGAGGCACTGTGTCAACACCATGAGTGCTGGCATTAATCAAGGACGAGAGCGCCGTCTCCTTGCCAGTGGTTAGCATCAAAAAACACATATTAGCATTTTTAATATTAATCAGTGTAAACAAGAAAGATACTTCTATAAAAATTAATTAGGAGGCTCCTTTGCTTTAGAGGACACTAATGAATTAATATCACATCTTGGGGCTGTGAAGAATTCCTACAGAGTGAAACCCCTCAGGCTTGTGGCTCACCCACACATCACACCACGAGCCAAGGCTCCTATACTCAGGTCAGGGGCTACTTGTTAGGACAGATGGGGGTTTGACAGGTGTATGTATAACAGAAGGATCTTTGAATGTAGAATCTGAAGAAGGAATAGAAATGATAGCAAGTTTTGATATAGAAGAAAAGAATTGCTGAGCCAGTCTTACTGGATAACCAGAAAGCAAAGGGTGAGTGAGCTGGAGGGGTTTTTATGGCTCAGAGCAAAGGAGAAACCCACCTCGAACAAAAGATGTTTTCACCAAGCAAAAAGATTCTACAGGCAAACAAGAAAGCCAATGTCACAAGTAGAAAGAAAAATCTCAGAATTTTCCACTGCAAGAAAATTGAAAAACAACTTCTAGCTTAAACTGTAACACACTAACTTTTTGTGATTGGAAAATAGTAACATGAATATTGCAATGTTAGTAGTTATGATAGGCTATAGGTAATAGTAAAGGTATTGATTGGTTGTCATGTTTTAAGACGCTCTGCAATGAAAAGTATAGAATGAATTGTAACCAGAACTAGAGTTGGTTTCAGACAAACCCACAGCTGAGGCTGAAAAGGCTGTGGGCTGGGCTCTTGTCACCCACGACCTGTGAATTGCTGTATCACTTAAATACAATAAACAGCATTTTAAATAATAAATAAATATATTGCTGTATCCTCTGGATACAATAAACAGCATCTTAAGAGCCAGCTGAAGTCCTGCATCCCTCGTTTCTGCCCTTACAGCTACTCCTGGCATCCTTGTGCCAGCCACAGGATGAGCTGTGCCCAGAGCCCATGGTCAGCCTAAGGTTTCTTCTTTCCCTGTGTCCTCCTGGGACCCTCCTGGTGCCCTGGCACCCACTGCCCCACAGCCCAGGAAAGCACAAGAGGCTGGTAGGATGTGGCAAAGTCCTCTGCTTAGCCCCGCCAGGAGTTGGAGATTTTCCCACAGAGCTGTTGGAATGGCAGAAAACACCAGCCCAATGCCTCGGATTGTGTTTTTAACATCAAGGGTGTTTGGTGGCTCCTGCAGGACCAGCCCCAGGGCCAGCTCATCCCCACAGCCCTGCACTGCTCCACTGAGCCATGTGCTCTTCCCAGAGGATTCACAGCTCTGCTCCCTCCAAGGCAAAGCAGGCATCTGGGGAACAACCAGGCTGATTTAATAGGGTCAGATGGGAGAAGGAGAGCATTAGCAAGGCCTGAGAGCCTGCTCTGACTCCACCCCAGTAAATCCCTTATTTGCTGTCTCTGATTGATGCAGGCAGCCACACTGGAGCGTTTCTTAGCTGTGCTTGATGCTAAATGAAAGCAGGAGCCATCCAGAGAGCTCAGCTCCTTCCCAGCCCAGGCTGGCTTTGGGGCTGAACCTGTCCCCTCCTCCTGCTGACCCTTCCAGTGCCCAGGGAACCACAGGGCTGGTGATGCATCCCCTTTGTGCAGGTTCAGTGTCTAGCTGTAGGTAGGGGTATTTCTGGGTGAGTAAGGGGCTCTGCAGCCCTTCAGAAGGAGGCAAACCAGCAGGACTGGATGCAGACCCTAAGATCCACACTGGGATATTAGCTGCCAGTGAAGGTGACAGCTCCTTGGCTGAGTGGGACACGGTCACTTCACGGCTGGGAAGTGATGGTGGGGCTGGCAGAGCCATTTGGAAGCACAAATCTCATTGGAGACAGGAGCCCAGACATCCCCAGCCTGAGCCAGGAGCTCTCATGGGAGGCTGTGTGCTCACAGGAGGGTGCACCCCTTTGTTCTCCCTGCTTCCCATGTCAGAGCAGCAGGGGAACAGAACCCTTTAGGGCAAGGAACAGGGATGTGGCCATGGCCTGGGGGCTGGGACACAGCTGATGGAGGGGCTGCAAGGACAAGGATGCTCCCAGCCTGCCGGTGAGACAGCAGTGAGCAGGGTTTGGGCTGGGAGCTGAGGAGCAGCAGCACTGTCAGACTGCTCCATACGAGCTGCTGGCTCCAGGAGGCGAAGTGAGAGGGTGGAAGTCGCCAGGCTCTCACTGGAAGAGGCTGAGGGTCAGAGAAGAGGGAGCTGAACCATCAGGGATGTGTGAAATCCCACAGAGCTGCACCCCACATACACACACACACACACACACACACACACACACACACTCACACCAACTGCTAGCAGGAGCTGGTGCAGGAATCCCACAGGGAGCCCAGAACACTCCAGGCTGGAAATCACTGCTCCCAGCAGCAGCTCTTATTTCTGAAGATGGGTTGCAGCCCTTATTTAGCAGCAGGCAGGATGCCACGCTCGCCCCTCGCCAGGGGAACTCCTGTTCTGACTGCAAGATAAGTGATGCTCAGATATTTGGGGAGGAACACTTCCAGCTACACAGTGTGAGCCACAGTTATCAGCCAATTAAGTATTTATGGCCAATTCCATTTTCCTAGCCAGGTGCTTGGAAAGCAAGCACCAGTTACAGCAGAGCCACGGGTTAAACTGTGCTCTCCTACAAACACCCACCTGAGCCTGCACACACACAGGTCCTGTAAAAACTTCCCTGAAGGCTCTGCTGGGAATCAATCCATCAGCAGAGTGTGGTTTAAAGCCTGCAGCAGCATCTCAGCCTGCCTGCAGGGAAGCATCAGAGGAGCATGAAGCAAGAGGCCAGGAGGGTTGGCTGTGACAGGAGCTTCACGTGGCCAGGCTGTGCTGTCACCTGTCACCAGGTGAACATCTGGGACAGCTCTTCCCTGTCGACTCTGCCAGGGTGTCCTGATTTGAAAGACAGGTGTCTGCTAAGGAAGGCAGAAGCCTCTCTTGAAATGGAAAAATGTAAACCCTCTCCCTCCAAATTATTATAATTTTGAAATTAAGGAGCTCTCAGGCAAAAATATGGGAATAACAGTTCTTTACTAGGAAAAATTAAAATAAAAGTACAGCAATACAAAAGAAATAAAACCAAACCACTGCCAGAGTCAGAATCCAAGCTGACCCCCCGTCACTCAGTCAGGGTGTTGGTAGCAGTGCCATTAAATGGTGGCTGCATCCTCCTGCAGTGACAGATGTGGTTCTGTTGGAGCAGTGCTCCTGGAGAAGGTGCAGTTTTCCTCCAAAGCTCCAGTGATGATGTGGAAGGGTCTGGTTTTCCTCTGGAATGCAGTGGAGAAAGGCTGCTCTGATGTTCCAAATCTCAGATTTGATCTGGGTAGGGAATGCTTGGCTCCTCCCCCTGGGTGGAGCATCTCCCAATGGGATGATGGAATTTTATCAGTCATGCACTGGGACTCCATGGCCCATTAACAGGAGATATCTCCTGGAGGGAGGATGGGTTGTGGGAAAGCTAAAGAACACTGCCCCAGCTGGTTTAACAGATGGTGATGGAATGCAAACTGCTGGTCACATCCTGCATTGCAAGCCAAGGCACAGGGGCATCTGACAAGCACCTGCAGCATCTCTGCCAGGTGCTGATTTAACCCTGCTCTCCTGCTTTCCCAGCACAGGCTCCTCTCTTTCCCAGCATCACACAGCTCCCAGTTGGATCCCAACGCAGACTACACCCCTCAGCACGCACCAACAAGGAGAACTGCTTCAAACAAAGCAGCAAGCACACCAAACCCTGCTGCCCAGCCCAGATGTTTGGACAGCAGCACCACCAGCCCCCCCTCACCACCTGAGTTCAACAACCACGTGCACACAGTGTGACACTCACACAGCTCCCCCAGCCCTTACCCACCTACTCTGCTCAGCTCCATCAACACTTTTAGGGCAGATTCCTGCTCTCACAAGGAAAGGTACAACCAGCACGGTGGTGTGGCGAAGGGCAAACCCCTTGCCAGCTTCTGCCTGTGTTTTCAGCCTCTAGTTGGTTGTTTACAACACTCTCCAATTGCTGTGAAGTGTCAGGAAAATGAATCCACAAACAGCAGAGGTTTATGTCCAAAAAGGAGACAGAGGAGTCCTGTAACTTTATTCAAATAAAGGGAGAGGCCATGGGGCATTCCCCTGGGATCTCTCAGATTTTTGGAGGGCACAGCCTCCCTTTTTATCTCAATTTCCCATCCACATTTCCCTTTCTCTTTCCCCACTGGCTGAGGTACTTGAGAGGTTCAGACTTCCCAGAACACCTGATACCTGAGATTCCCCTCTAACGTACAACCCTTCCTTTTAATTTTTAATTCTTATGGAATTCATGGGTTTTCCCCATTGCTTCTTCCATCTTTCAATATCCAGTTTCATTTATCAGCAAAAATACAGTTTGTTTGTAAAGGCAAATACGGATTTTTTCCCATTCATCAATCAGTGGAATCCATCCATTGTTCCTTTTCTCTCTCAGTGCTGGTTTTATCTACCAGCAGACCCACAGCTTGTTTGTAAAGACAAATCCAACCTTCCTCTCAGAAGTAATGCTTAACATTTCAGGAGCATGCAGGAGCCCATGGATGGCAGGTACTGCCCGTGTCACCCTCCTCCTGTCACAGCATCTGCCAGGGTCCAACCAGGCTCGTGGATGCTGGCTGTCACACTGTCCCAGGGCAGCAATTCCCCCTTCTGCAGCATCCTCAGAGTGACACAGGGCCAGGCCCCAGGGAGGAAATGAAAACACCACAAATGCCATGGAAACGCTGTGAGGTGACAAACATCTCTTTTTTCCTAGGTTATAGCACAGCCAGTGTCACTGTGGTCACTCAGCTCACTTGCCTGCCCTCACTGCAGCTGGTGTTAATCCAGGGATATTTTCTTAGGCTTTTAAGGGGTGTTTATCATTCATCACCTCCCAGCAGTAGTGGAGAGAGAGCTGATGGCCCACCCAGCTCATGAGGACTGCAGAGCTCTATTCCAGATATGCCCCAAAAATTGTGACCAGTCACCAAGGCATGACCAGAGCTCAGCCCCCGTGTGTCCAGCTCCTGGGGAGCTGCTGTGATTTTTAAAAGGAAAAATGATCCTCCAAAACTCGGTGTGGGAGAGCACCAAGCCTTTATAGCATCTCCTGTTTTGTGCACGCTGTGCTCAGAACAGAGTCAAAGGAAAAAGAAGGCTGCAATATTTTATTTAAAACCACTGCCAGCTCAGAACAGACTGCTGACCTTCAGCAGAGTCGATGTTCTGGTTTAAGCTAGTTGGTACCTGGAACAAAAGGCAGTGCAGAATCGGTGCCAGAAGATGAACGCGGTGCTCGCCCACGCTCTCAGCACGAGGTGTGCAGGTCTGACCCTGTGCCACCACAGCAGCCCAGGTGGAAAGCTGAACCCCTCAGCTGCCTCCTCGTGGTGGACACTCCAGGACAAGCAGCTCCAGCTCCAGTCCTCAGGCTCTCCTGACAGCTCCACGTGGCCACTCCAGCACAGTGGCTTGTGCCATGCAGATTTCTGCCAGCCACCGTGGGCACTCCTGTACATCACACACACACTGCACAGGCACACTGAGCACTGCTGTTCTTGGCATTCCACCCGAGAAAAAAACACATCTTCAGGGGCAAGGTGCTGCCAGCTGCAGTCCCTGCTGCAGAGGGCTGCACACTGAAGGGTGACAGTGTGTGTGCTGACAAAGGGCTGATCCCAGGACATCAGTCACCCCAAAGTGACTCCTGCCAGTTTAACTGCACAGCAGGGTATTAAATCCTGGCATTCAGCACTGAGCCAGCCCTGAGAAGCCCCAGCAGGGCAGAGCTAGACCTGCACTTGAATCTGAGGCTCCATGCTCAAGAATATTTGCCTGCTCTTCTCTGCCCAATATCCCAGGAGAAGAAAAGATCTTTTGAGGGCAACATTTTAAACCTAAATGTGATGCAGTATGAAAATTTCCTTGTGTAACAGCTAAAGGAGGATATAAAATGCTCAAAGAAAGAGAGACTGGTGCTGCCACTCTTGTTAGTTCTGGGATATACTGCTTCGCTCCCATTCATGAATAATTTTCTGTGAAACCTGTGTCTGAACGAGTCCTCTCGTTCATTAAATGCCAGCAGTCCTGGAGCCAGCACCTGCCCAAAGCTGTACCAGCCTGACACAGGTACCCTGCACCTACAGAGATGGTTTGGAAAGCAGAGGGGTGTGGATTGGCTTTTGAAACCCGTGGAGATTCTTCCTGGGGCCACCTGCCCCAGACAGGGATCCTGCCAGTCCCACAGGGTTTTTCTGCTGCAGGACTGGGTGTCACTCCCAGTGCCAGCTGCCAGCAGGAACACTGGTTGTGACTGACAGCCTTGTACAACACACACAAACACTCTGCTCCCAGGGTTGCTTCCCCAGACAAGAGAAATCCCACTGCTCACAGCAACTCACAGATGAAAAGCAGACTGGCTTATTTAAATATTATTTATTCCTCAAAGTGTACAACTAGAACATAAAAATATTTCTTGGTGAAAGCAAACCAGAAAAGGAAATTAAGGCCAAAGGAAAAGCATTTCACTGTTCCAAGGGAAGAAGCCTTCAGAGACAGAGCTTGGAGACTCCTCAGGCTTGGAAGTTAAGGCTGAATTTCTGTATCACAGAAACTTCCTACAGCAGATCCATAAGTTATCCATCTCATTGTGACTCATAACCTGATGGAATGGGTTTCTAGTTTGTTCTCTTTGAGAACCCAATTACTCCAAGTGCATCACACCAGTAAATGAAATCAGTGCAGTGCTTTATTTATTATTGGGCATTTGTTTTTCTTTATTGTGACTACATTATAGCTGCCACAAATACTGCAAGCAGCTGAATCAAAACAGCACTCTTTCTTGAACATTTCCAATCTCTCTAAGCCTCGGTATTTTTCATGTTCTCCAATACTTGGATTTTTCTGACTAATGAACTCTTCCAATTGCTGGGAAATATTGAATGCAATTAGTACTTCAATGCACAGCCTGAATGCACGCCGTGCCTTGCAGCTGAGCTCTGTAAAAGAGCCCAGTGCTTGGCACAAGAACTAGAAATCCAGAAGATAAAAGGGAGATTTATGCACACTCCCACCAAGGCCTAATGCAGAGTTTAATTGGCAAGGTCAGCAATGAAGGGGCTGCAGAGAGAGCACCGAGGTTGTGGCCCCGGTACAAGCAGTAACAAGTTATGGTTCCCAGGCTAAAGGATTAGAAATTAGAAATTGGTCACAATGTGACCAAGCCACTCCATTGCTTTGCTTCTCCCTGCCCAGGTTTCTCTCTTCAAGGGGAGACACGTATCACTCCCTCCAAGGCTCCTGCTTGGTTTCTGTCTTCAAGGGGAGACACAAATCACTCCCTGCCAGCCCTGTGCAATTCCCTGCAGGCGCTGCCGGCACTGCTCCCGCAGCTGCTGCAGCTCTCTCTGCAGGCTGGCCTCCCTCCCCTGCAGCTCCCTGATCACCCCTGCAGCACTCAGAGCTGACACAGCCTCCCTGGGCACACTCCCAGCAATGCCCCTTTGGCTGCCAGGGGGTTTGCTCCTTAGCACCAGCCTGCATGAACCGTGCCTTTCGTTCTTCCTTGGAGCACCAAGGCGTGGGAGAGCTCTCAGCTTTAGTTCAACGCTTTCCTGGATCTTCCTGGCAGTGGCAGAGAACCTCTCTTTCTGTAGTTCTTCTCCTGCTGCCACCTGTAGAGGGAAGAAAAAGAACAGAAAGGCAAGAGTGCATTTCTGTGAAAGAAATCCTCCCCGAACAACACAAAAAAAAAGTCATGTTTGGACTAGGACGTGCCAAAAAGAAGAGCCAGCTGTGAGTGTGAACTCAAGAGTGTGGCAGTGCAAACTGAATTAAGCTGTGCTTTCAGCCAGACAGCACCTCAGTCCCCAGAGAGCTGCCTGGAGTCATTGGTCTGCACATTCCCAGTCCAGCATTCCCTCCAGGATGATTTACACACAAGGCTGTGCACACTGGGAAGGGGTGGGTTGGCTTCAGAGCAAAACACACGCAGCAAAAAGGAAGACCCATCAGAGTGACCTTCTCTTCAAGCCACCAGGGTGTCATAACAGATTAATTGCCTCGTGAATAAGAGCATTATTTTGGTTTGCAAATGCTTTCTGCACTTGGCAGTGCTGAAAAGTAGGGGTGACAACTGCAAGACAGCGATTCCTTAATTCTCAGTTCTTATTATGGGGTAACAATTAGGAAAAGGAAAATAATGGAGCAGAGTCAAGCAGAGGCCAAGACCAAAATGAGTACCAGGCATCACACTTTCACTGAAGACAGGCCCCAATAAAATAAAAGCTTTTCTTCTGACAGCATCACAGTCTGGATTATAAAAGCAATTGTATATACTGGGATTTTTCCAAAGCATTTGATTTAATGTTCTCTAACAATTTGATTTGAAGAACTTGCAAGATGGTAACTGCCTTGCCAATTTTACTAGTGGATTAAATATGAATTCAGTGACTCATCTCAAAATGCACTTGTCAGTGGGGAAACATCTGTAAAAGAGGCACCCTGCTAAGGCCTTCAGGGAAATGGTTCTTGGCCCAGTGGGATTTTCTGTCTCTGCTATGGCAAAAAGCTGCCAAATCCACTCAGTCAAAAAGCAGCAAAGTTCCCCAAAAGCGATGCTGCCTCTGCAACCTGCACAAATCCCAGAGATCTCCTGAGACTTGTGTGCAGTTCTGGAGTTTGTGCCTGAAAAAAACACAGGGAAACAGAGAGGAGGATTCACAGGCAGGTCATCCAGTGACCCACAGCCCAGAAAACAAACCTCAGAGTATGGAGCTTAGAGAGTGCCAAATATTCCATTCATGGAGACAGACACACAGTTTGTGTTACTTCCTAAGAGGAAAAAAAGGTGGTAAAGATCAGGCTTTGCTGACAAAGCCATAAGAAGATCAAATGGATGAAAATTCCAGTTAAGATATTCAGCTACAGAGTAAGACATTGCTTCCTGCTGTGAGGATAATGAACCATGAAATGCTTCACTGCAGCTCCAGGGATGAATCCTTTGGCCAAAGCTCAGCTCAGGTCAAGCTCAGTGCTAATGATACCCCTCCCATCCCTGCCTGTGGGTGAAGCTCAACAGCTCCTTGGGGTTTCAAATCTGCAGATCTGCATTAAGATATCGCTACCTCACACTTTGAGAAGCTCCCTGTAAAGTCAGGGATATTCTGGCAGCTCTCTGAAGAGACATCAGGCTGAGCTCAAAGCAGCCCCAGCTGCAAGGACAAGAGTTCTGAGGTAGCAAAACACTTGCAGCATCTCCCACTGCCAAGCTACAGCTGCTGTCTGGGAGGAAAAAGGGGGTTTTATCTCCCAGATCAGGGGGGAAGGTTTTATTTCAGCAGGGTGTGACAGGCAGGGGATCAGCTGCACTGTGACAGTGAAGCACTGCAGGTGTGATGGCTGCAGTCACATGAAATTCCTCCTCTGACACCAGCTTCACCAGGGCTCTGCTCACCCATCCCACATCTTCCTCCAGAATATCTTCATGAGCCTTGCAGCCAAGTAATTAATCCTCTCCATACTCTTCTGATGAGTTCTTCTCACCCCTCAGCCTCCGCTTAAAGGAGATTAAGAAAATCAATCAAATCAGAAAAGGAGTAAATTTCTCTGAATTTTTACTAACACATTAAAGGCTTTATCGATGCAGAACCATCTGTTAAAGGAGACCTCAGCTGATTAAGGCATTTGAAGAGAGAACTGAAGCTGAGAGAAGTCTATCTTTGTCCTTGTCCAAGAACCAGGGGTCCCTCTTTATCATAATCCCCAAGGAATCCCAGGGACATCTCCTGCTGTTGGCTGTAAGAATAACTGAGGTGTGATTCTCTAACACCACTTCAGAAGGAACAAAACTGAAAAAATAAATCCAATGTTATCTGGTCTCCCCACAGCCAATGAATAAATGGAAAATGATGTTTGCACAAAGTGGATTTAACAGTGGAATCCAGGATGGGAAAAATTTCCCATCAGTTACAAACAACAACATCACTCAGCAAACAGAGCCCACAAGATGTTATTTATTTTTCACATTAAACTCCAGCAAAAGCACAGTAAGGCTGTATAAAAGCATTCCTAATGAAACATAGGTTTTCATACCCTCCACTAGTCAAAACTGGCGAATTTTATTATCCATTAAGCAAGGCACATGATGGAGGAGCAGCGTGCTCCTCTCAGCACTGAGTGCATCCAGTTCTAACCCACAGCAACAGCAGGGACAGGATTTGGGAAGCAGGAGCAGCTGTAAGGACAAGGACAACAGCCCTACAGCCAGGAAAACAGAAGTGGAACAGAACCTACCCCCAAGTATCAGAAGGATGCTGCAGAGGCTATCCTCTACAAAGAGGACCAGTATTTCCTGGGGTAACACTAGATAAACTTAGGAGGGGAAATTTTAAAAATTATTAATATTAAATAAGATAACAAGTTCAGCAAAGCACTGTTTATTTCCTATCAGCACAATCTGGAATTGGATAGCTAACTCGAGTTCTGTTCTTCTTGGAAGGCTCTGCAAACATATGTATGGCCACAAATACTCCTGTTGCAGTTTATAGATCTCAACTGCTAAAAATCTCCAAGGGTTACCTTCAAGCAATATCCTTTACTCCTCACGTCCTGAATGCTTGTGAAATACTCAATAATCTCCTCCTGTATGGTTAATTGATGCTCTTTAACAGCTTGCTGTCTCCCATTAGTCAGCACACAATGATTATTCTACTCTGCAAAACAATCTCAATAGACCACTTTGTATTAAACAAACATATTGTAAAAGATTAGGAGCCTCAGCATTTTGTGCCTGCCCGTTTCTATCCCACAGCTCAGCCTTTCAGCCTCAATCTACCAGCTGGAATTTGAATTCCCAATTAGGTGCATAGAGCTGTCTGAAAGCTGCTGCACATCCTCTCCAAATAAATACAACAACATGATCATCATCTTTTCCACTTGCACAGAACCATCCTCATCCCCAAGGGACCTGGAGCACTTTGAGAAATTCCACTCCAAGCACAGAGGGGATCAGAATCTTCAAGCTGACACACATCCTGCTCTGCAGTGGGTCAGCTTCTCCCTTCCCAGCTCCTCATCCCACAGCTGCTCTTTGGGACAGGACGGTGGCCAAACTGCCCTGAGTGTGCCCAGATGTTTTCCTTTGGATAACTTCAGTCTTCAGAAGGCATTAAGAACTAAGAGCTAAGGGGAAAACTGTAATGACTCCCATGTTCTAAGAAGAAGTCAGTGGAGTTGCAGGGAGCAGGACTGCATCTGGGATCAGGCTGAAAAGGGATCAAAGGGCACAGATCCTGCTGGCATATCCACAGGCAGGGATGTGCAAAGGAATAAGTACTAAAATAAAAGAGCTCTCTTCAGCATTGGCTGGATGGGGCAGAGATGGGTGCCTCTAGTCCCTGGCATGGTGGAACCAAGGCAGACAGGACACCCATCAGGTATGGAAAGGATTTACCATCTCCCTGGGATGCTGCCTTTATAAAACCATTCAGGCTGGCATCTGATTGAAGGAAAATGGCCAAGCCAAAGCAGAAAAGGATGGGCCCAGTACAGAGCAGGAAAGGGGAACATCCAAAGGGGAGGCACATCCAAACACCAGGCTGAGCAGGCAGCTTGGTTAATCCAGCGTGGTGGATTAACTCTTGCACCAGTGCACACAAGAGGCTTTGAGCCTGCAAACAACATGATTAACTCCCCCAGCACCTCCTCAGCCCAACCTTCTCTGAATGGTCTTCCAACCAAAGGTAGCTGTCCAAATGAAAAGAACAGCCAGTGCTATCTCACCTATTTTCAGTCCTGGGAACCCTCTGGCTTGGAATAAATCTGGTAACAATGACTTCAGTGGGCAAATCATGGTAACATTGCATGTTTCGAGTAAATATAAACTGCCTTCCAGTTTCTCTGCATGTTCCACAGCTTTGAGGCCAGAATGGTGTTACCCACATCCACCTCCCCTGACCCTGTGACAATTTTCCAGTCTTTCTGCTGCCCATCTAGTGAAGCTCTGCTTCCATCAATGTTTAGATGCCCCACACACTCAGCTCACTCACCCTCCTCAAAAGGAGACTTTCCTCAGCTCCCTCACATTTCCTTGCATCCTTCTGGTGATGAGCTTCCCAGAGCCCTGTGTTTCATTCCATAGGGATCATGCCAGAGAGGCTGAGCTCTCTCCCCTTTTTTCATAACTCACTAATAAGAAGTGCAGTAAAAATGACACACAAACTAATTCTTTTTCTGCTGAAAAGCAAGCTGAATGTGAATTTATTCTGAGAGAATGCAACCAGCACGCAAGACAGCCCAAAGAGATGCTAAGAGATCCAGATAACCCCATCATGTTACTTAAATCATTCCCAGTAATGGCCTAGCTGAAGTGACAATCTCCCAAATGCTGGAAGGCAGCTTGTTAAAACTTTACATGGCAGCCTTGGAGGAAGCCACTAGCTAGAGATGAAGGTTTAAAAAAGGAAAAGGCAAGGTCCAGGAAAGGTCCAAACATCCACTTCCAGGAAGAGGAGGGGGGATCATAGGAGCATTTCCATTTTATGATTGTATTGCTGCCAGCTTCAAAGAGGGAACAGCAAACAAATGGTTGGAATTTCTTTTGAAGTGGATGATAAAGACCAGAATCGTGTCATTACTTTTAAATCACAATCTCTTCATATTATTCCAGGAGTTTTGCAGGAACAGCTAGAACAGCATCGTTCAGAAAAACACACTGCACAAGGCTAGAAATGGCACATTTTCTGTCTCCAGTCCTATCTGTCCACTCCTCCTCTCATATTTCCCTTAGGAACAGGGAGAAGATCCCATAAGCACAGAGGATGAAATACAAATTACGCTTGCCAAGCTGCACAGATACTACAAACTGTGATGACTGCCTCTGCCAGAAAACACAATGAGCCTGGGAGCCTCCTTTGTGCTCCCAGACACAAGGAACAAACAGAAAAAAAATCTCAGATCTTGTCTTTTGGGGCTGGGGTGTGAAAGGAAATTATGAAATATAAACAGACACAATATCCAAGCCACCAAGCCATGCTCCTTTGCCATCAGGGCATAATAACCCAACACATTTCATAAACTCTGGGAACAGCAAACAGCATCTGACTTGCAGAATGTTGTACTCCTAAAGGACGCTCATTTCCGAGTTTTATTTTAAACCCATCATGTCTGAGAAGGCCTGGGGAGTGGAAAAGGATGAAGTGAAATATTACATGCTTGGCAATGGAAGGTTAATGAAGGCCAGTCAGTGCACTCACCACCCTGGCTCCCAAGAGCCCCCCAGCACATCACAACATCCCCAGAGCTCTCAGCCTCCATGAAAACTGAGCAGACTCCAGTCAAACAGACAAGCATCAATTTTGGACAAAGATCTGCAAGTGAAAAATGGAAGTGGGATATCGCTGGGATGGATGCTGTGCAGAAATCCTGACAGCTGGCCACTGGAAAGCAGGAAATTCATGGCAAATTAACACTGCTTTAGGAGCTCTCTGTTCCCAAATCAGTCCAGGGGCTGAGCCTTACAAGCAGTTGTCTTTAATCAGCACAAAACACTTTATAAAGGATCATTATTTATACCTTGTGCTGCCTCACAGTTTAGTGGTTTTTCCACTGCCACCCCCCAAGAAATGCCTTGCAGAGCTGCAATCCCAGCTGACAGTCTACCTGGGATTCAGAAAACAGAAAAAGGGATAAACAAGGATTTGCAGACCACTTTTAAAAAGTCCTCCTTTTCAGCACTGATCAAACAGCACCAAGTACAAAAGAAATGAGCAAAAGGAAATAAAAAGCAGAAGTATTAATAACACGGCAGGGGGAAGAGCAGAGTCCACTCTAAGTACAGCAGAAATACCTATAAATATGAAAAGAAAGTAGGATATAACCAAACCAGCCAGAGGGATCCCACCCAGAAGCCCTTTGTGTTCCTGTACAAGGATTTCCTCACTCATCCTGGACCTTGCTGCACAAGGAACAGCCAGGAAAAGCAGCACCCCAAGAGGTGCAAACCAAGCACAGTTTGTCTCAAATATCATCAGAGACAGCAGGAACTGAACATGCCAGCACTGCTTCTCTTGGTACAGAACAAAAACCAGCAACCCAAGAGACCTGTGTGACCCCAAAGACATAAAACCAAAGCTTTTTTCACACATAAATAATGTGAGGGCTTTGGCCTCCTTTAACAATAAACAATAATTTGGCTGGGGCAGCAGTTTCTTTTAACAAAAATGTTTGCTTTCTTTTGTTTTGTTTTTTTTTTCACAATGATGGCTGAGGATATGACAAATGCTTTCCTTCCTTAGCTGTAGACAGTGACCCATTCAGCCCCAGAGGAGCAGAGAAAGGCACTATTCCAAGGGGTGCTGTGAATGCATAATTGACAGAAAATCAAATCCTGCAGCTCCTACTGCTGGAAAAAATTACAGAGCAAGGGGGACAGGACCCTGCAGAGCCCATGAAGTTCAAACATTTGCTGAGAAGGAAAATCAGGCCCCCAACCTTCAGAAAATAATCTAAAGGCATTTGCTGCTTATATACAAAAGCCCACAAGTTAAAGCAAAAGCAATATCTGAAATCAGCTGTTCTGGGAACACTACAGCTCTGAGTAAGCAGGTGTTCTACTATAAAAAACCACCTTACCCTAATTTCAAATTCATGTCTTATAGTAACTCGCCCAAATGTAATTTCAAGCCTGTAAGAAAGTTACAGAGTTAGTCCTGCAGCTCCATAAGCCTTGTCTCATCCAATCAAGCTTCTCTGCTGTCAGCTTTCAAGGGTTTTAATTTTCTGCTGCAGTCTCTACACACTCAAGACTAACCAGTTTAAAGAGCTAGAAACCATCACTTTCTATTTTAATAGCTGAAGACGTCCCACACTGTCCTGCCTAAATGAGGTTTCTTTCTTCTTGTGAGAGCATTGATTGTACACAAAGAGACTTGAAATAGCCCATTTAATGCCACTTTTCATACATTTGAGGATTAAAGTCATAATAAACTGTTGGAATAGTCTAACCCATCACAAAGCACAGGCTACAGTCTCTCACCTGGTAATTTCTGCAATGTTCTGCTACATTTTGGCAAACTAGAAACATATAGTTTTGGGTTTCTAAACACAGACTCCAGCAGATCAAAATACTACCCTATCACTGCACTAGCCCAGCAGTGAAATGCAATTTTGGTTTAAAACACACCCCTTTTCAGCAAGTTCCACCTCAGCCCTGGGTCTGCTCATACCATCCTTCATCTAAAGCCTAATACCTTCAAAATTCCACCTCTGCCTAAGAATTTGCAGGACACGGTCCAGCTATGAACCTTGCCTTGGTTAAATCACACTTTTCTCACTTCCCAAAAAGCCAGACCCAATTAATTCCTTTATTACCCTTCCCTTAATCCTTTCCAACCGTTTTTTTCAAGCGTTTCCCACCTGTGATGGTGGTGTAAGTAGTGCCAACACATTTCATTACACTCTGAATTGTGATCTGTGTCTTATCTCCCCTCCAGTGACCAGTGGCAGACAGCAACACTTAGTTTCCAATAACCTAACAACTTTTCCATGACCCATTACCCTCTATTTCCAAAGGCCATAAAATGGAAAGGTTTTATCAAAACCTTTATCAAAACCAAGCTGACCTGAGGCACAGGAGTTGGTGCTCCTTACTAAACCCAACCCCAGCAACAGGAAGAAACTTAAATGATGTCTTTGGGCTTAGCAATAATTACAGCAGCTAAAGCAAAATGTCACCTTAATATAATCACTAATTTGTAACACTTGTTAGCTCAGCAGGAGGAAGAATCTCAGTCCTCTGGAACTGCTGGTGAATAAATGAAAGGGGTGATCCCAAAGTAACGTTCACAGGGGCATTATTTGTCCCATAAACTATGCAGATATTTTGGAAGAGCTGTAAAGCTGAGCTATAGCAACTGACAGAAGATGTAATTATACAAGCAGCTGCATTCCAAATTTTGCAGGGATCTGCAATTTCCCGCAATTAGGGAGGAATGTATGCATCTCCAATCTTATGCATTTTAAAGCAAGATATTCACCATCAGAATGCTGGCTCCTGGTGCACCTACTGCCATTCCAAACCAATCTGACAGGGAAGGCAGGGAGAAGCTGGTTACCTGTCTTACCTAGGAACAGATCTGATAACTAAAAATACAGTTTTAATACCCAGAACACCCTGAGCTACATCTGAGGAGAAGAGCTGGCAGTGCTGCTCCCTGCTTCAATTAAACATCAGATACTGCAGAGCCTTCAGATCAGCATCCACACTGCTCTGATGGAGAGATGGTGAGGAAGCACAGCAATGGAAAGCTAGATGCTAATTGAAGCATTTGAATCAGATAGTTTCATAACAAGGAGTGACCTGATCTTGTCTGGATAGATAACATGTTTTCTTGGGGTTTGGTTTGTTTTGGGAGCTTTTCACTTTGATTTTCCTTTAAAATAATCCAATGGCCTTGTACTTGAGACTCATGTCTCTAAACTCATCAACAGGAGTCAATGAAAGAATTGAAGAAAAGTCAATTCAGCTTAAGACAAAGGAAAAGGATACAGGGCTAAGAAAAGAAGACAACATTACTATTTTTCAGGGTCTCCACCAGAAGAATACAAACACCCTTCTGAATAGCAACACCGGGGCACACAACTGATAAAAGCAGAGTCACCATCCTGGGCTGAGTCACCATCCCCAAGGGACTTAAAAGAAATGTAGAGGTGGCACTAAGTGACATAGTTTAGTGCTGGATTTGTCAGTGACTCCATGATCTTGGCAGGTTTTTCCCAATCTAAATGATTCTATGATTCCATGATTCTGTTCCATAATATTTTCTGTGCTCCCTGTTTCTGATTTTTTGGCATATGTAACTTCCCAGTGGTTAACTTTTGAGGAGAACAACTGAAACCAAAGGAAAAAACCAAATAGGAGTCAAAAATGTAATTTTACTACTGCAGATCGAGACAAGGACAGGTCTTAAAACAATAAATGGTCTTCAAAGAAATTTCTGCACCACCTCTGCTCACCTGAAGAGGATGCCAGCACAAAAAGAGCAGACATGAAACTCCAGCAAGAGCATCCCAGCTGAGCAGAATCCCTGTGCTCTGGAGGCAGGAGCTCACCCAAACCTCCTCAGCTCCCTGCCAAGATGTGCAAGCCTGAAACCTGGGACAGTCTCTGCCCTGAGGAGTGCCACAAATCCAAGCAGGACCAGCAAACCTGCAGATTCTTTACCAGCACTGCAAGGAGACACAGCCCAGATTGTGAAAGTCCCATCTGTCACACAATTCTGAATACACACCACAGGAAATAAGAGAAAAAAAAACAACTATTTTCTTCTCCAAATTAGAAATCTTGAGCATTTTACAGCAATTTTAAAAGTTCCATTCTACCATTCCAGCCTTTCATAATGCATTTCTTTTTAACTACAGTTTTATCTCTGGACTTTACCAAGTCCTTGAATTCAATTAGAAGATCACAGAAATTAAAGCAGGAATAGGCACATACTGAAAATATATGATATGAAAACCAGAATATGTCAGTGTAAGTAATTCAGACACTTGCAAAAAGGCTGCAGAGCTACTCTGAAAAAGACCCTGACAACTACAAATTACAAAGGAAGGCAACAGACAAGTATTGCTTTGGATAATAAATTGCTCACTTACTTTTCAATTTGTTCTACCAAACTTTTATCTTGGGCAGCAGAGACAAACACTAATGATAGATCATCTCAGATCTAAGTGGCCTGCAGAGGCTTGGAGGGTCCCACTTTGCTTTTAGAACACTTTCATCACTGCACAACATGAAAGTAGGCACTTCAGAAGGAGTGCTGCTTGTGCCCTGCACTTCTATCATCCTGCTTGGAGAGAACAGGATGTGAAACTTGAAATTCAAGCAATGGGGTCCTTGCATGAACAGCCAACAAAAGCAGTGTTGGTACAAACCACTCCTAAAACACAGAGATGAGAGGAAGCTATTACCACTAACCATACAAATTTTCAGACAAGGGTTTTTTCTTCCCCAAGAATTACAAATAAAAAGAAAGCCCAGAGAGTTTCTTCACCCCCAAACTGGTTTTGTTTCCAGTTAGAAAATGCTGCCTTGTCCCTTCCAGGGGCTTTGCATGACTGCCCCAGCAGCCAGCCCTGCAGCTCCCATCCTATCCCAGCTTTTGGGGAAGGCAGGACCCTGCACCCAGAGCAGCAAAGGTCATTCCAGCAACACAGCTCTGGCACCAGGAAAAGGAACTTGAACTCCCAGGGGGAGATTTTCTACAGAAAACACTTTCAGGGGTTCAGTGCAGGTATTTTCTGTGCTCTGCAACAGCCCCTGGGACTCTGACAGCAGCTAAAGGCCAGAGCTACAGCCAGCCTGCAAAGGGAGACAATCAAACAGCTCCCAGGGCTCAGAGAGAGCCAGCAAAATGAAGAAAAAATGGTGAATTTTGAATGGTGAGCTCAGAAGAGTACTAAGGCTTTATTTAGATGCATTTCTGGCTGGAGAGAAGACATGTGACAACACTAAATTACAGATGTACTTTTATGTCAGCTCTTCCACAAGCACAGGGGACAAAGACAGAAACAAGGTGGATACTTTCTTTTCCTGTGATCAAGTACCCTTGATTTCAGGCAGGCAACTGAGAGAACAAGGCCAAGGCTTCAAGAAAAAGGGAAACAAAGCTGAGTTTTAAGCGCCTGGATGCAAAGAATCCTTCTAAAAGCACCTCTGTCAACTCACCAAGAACAAAAACCAAAAAACAAAAACCCAAAGCAGTACTGCAAAGCACTCAGGGACCCCAGCTCCTGCTGGAAAAAGGGGGAAATCCATCCCCACAGTCTGCAAAGCCAGCCTGGCACCTCCTGGAAGCTCCTGATCCCAAAATCCACTCTGCAAGGGGCAGTACAGCACACTAACAGTGCTTCAGGTAAAGTTATCCAAAATACAGCCTCTGTCTGTGGTGTTTAACACAGCCTCTGCCAGCCAGAACGAGCTGGGACCCTGTTGGATCCCAGAAATCTGGGTTTTTTGAGCTTTCTGTGCAGGAGAACACTGCTTTTGACCTGAAACCCTGGAGAAGGCTTCCAAATTTGAGTGATGGAGTTAAAATCGCTGGTGTGTAGTTACAACAAAAGTGTGTGATTTCATATGATAAAGGGGTTTAAATTTGAGGGGTTTATAATACAGTAATAGGCATGGGACAAGATGGAGGATTTTGAGTGTTGTCTCTTTTCTATGTTCATCTTTCTTCTTCATGATTTCAGGTAGTATTTTCGGGTTGGACAGTTAATATTGCACTAAAGGTCATGGAAGTTTGGTTATTGGATTGAAATTATAAATAATATAAGTGTTAATTCTTTATTGATCTGTTTAGTTTTAAAAGACCTTGAAGCAGCTGGATCTCTCTCCCTTCTTCTCTATTCTCCACTTTGCTCACTTTTAGCTGGTAACTAGAGGTGCTGCTGACCTTTCTGTACTTTAGATAAGATTTAATAAACAACCAAGCCCAAACAAAAGAAAATTCATCTCCTGTGTTTTAAATCCTGACTCTGAGTGAAAACAGAAGAACCTTCAAACAAACCACTAATTAAGTGGTGCAAACACAAAACCCCATCACAAAAAAATTACAACCACTCAACAAGACCCCAAGGTGCTGCCCCTGTGGAGGATGGTGCTGCTGTGCCTCACCCCTTGCAAGGCAAAATCCAGCAGCTCTGTGATTCCCTGGTACCTCAAATCCCACCCATCAGCCTCAAAGCTTCCCAAAAAATGGTGGTGCTGGGTCCTGTGCTTCCATATCTTGTGCATCTGAGCCCTGCAGACATTCCCAGTCTTCATCCCTGTTTTATTGTGTGCTTTAACTGTGACAGCCTAAGTGCCACACTTATTTCTTAAAAATGCACTAAAACATTTACAGTGGCTACAAAATACATTCTCTCATTGCAATGGGGTTTTTTTACACTTTCTCGTTAAATAAAGCTCATCTGAAATTTATTGGAGTATAATTCTCCAGCTGCATTATTACATGTTTCATTGCCTTGGTCATGATCCAGCATCTTCGTAAATAATGCAAGTAAAATACTAACATTATGGTTATTTATGGCACTTGAACTGATCCTGTCACCTGAGCAAACATTCTGCATTTTGGCAAAGGGAGGGAAAGCAGCATCTTCTGGGAAACAAGAAAAACTTTCACCCACGCTCCCTTCAAACCCCAGAGCTCTGCAAAACACAGAGCAGGAGACAGCACTCAAGTTTTTAATGTTCCTCCCCTCCCTAAGGAGCTGCAGTCTTTTAGCCTACATAAACCCCATGAAAAATGTCAGGCTGGGTGATTTATTTCCAGTTATGATTTTTGTGTGTGTTTGAAATCCGTTTGCTGATTTAGCCACTGCTACACAGAGAGCCTCTGTGTCTCACACAGCTCTTTCAGCAATCTGCACAAAAAGTTGCATCTGCAAATGAAGAACACTTATCTTTCAACCCTTTGCATGCTGCAAGCTTCACATTGACTGTTCAAGCCTGGCCAGCCCACACTGAGTTCTCAGAAGAGTGTTTCAAACAATCTTCCAGAATATTCAGTAACTTTCACATGCACACCAGCCCTAAACCAGGCTAACTCAGGACTTCAGATTTGAGATCCTGCTGCCAAAAGCAGACCCAGGTGCACACCCAGGTGTGGCTCCTTTTCTCCTTCCATCACAAGAAGGAATCCATCAACAATCACCTGGATCTCCACAGGCACTCACCAGAAATAAGCAGAGCCTCAGATCTCCTGCCAGGAATATTGATGAGTGAAAACAAACCAATGCAGGAAAATCCAAGAGCAAAGAGTGAATATAAAGATCAGTATTTACTTCCTGCTTTTTACAGCAGCTTCACGTTTTCTAACAGCTAAAATCTGCAATTCCACCAGCAGCAGATTTAATCCCACACTTAACCAAGCAGGAACTGCCCATAAGAGGCAGCACACTTGTCCCTCCTTGCCATCCTCCCTTTGATGGATGCTTTGGTTGATCTCTGTGGGTTCTCCCCCACCCCAGGCATCTGGGCCCAGCCAACCATGCACTTCCAAAAGCTGCTCCTGTGGTCCTGCTACTTCTTCAATTCCTTTTCGCTTGAGGAGCTCCACTGACAGCTGCTCAGGGCTCCAGATGGAGGCTTGCAAATACAAAGTGGAACACAGAAATGTTCTGGGACCAGGATAGGGATTATACTGACTGAGGAAATGCACCAGCACTGAACCATTCCCCAGCACTCCTCCACTTCCTCCAGCCCAGACAGCACAGGTAATTAACTGCTGGCTACACAAACATCTTCATATTAGCAAAGAGCCCAGGGAACCAGAATGAGCAGCAGCAACAGCAAAGATGAAATGGGAACAGTGTGCTCACAAAAAAAAAAATAGGGAAAAAAAAAAAAGAGGGGTTTTCACAAGCCTCGGAGAGTTCTTCAGTGAGAGCTCAGCTGCAGCTTTGCCACAAATCCCTGGTTTAAGGCAGAGGAAACACAGCCCAGCCCACCAGGAGCCCGCCCCACACCATTCCCAGGCTGCAGAAAGCAACAAGACTTTATCTTTTCCTAGAGGTGGCAACAAGACTTTATCTTTTCCTAGCAGTGGCTACTAGGGACTCACAGCTCCTCACCCCACTCACCAATCATTATAAGGCATAAAGAAAAACTTTGGAAGTGCATTTTTCTGAGTAGATAAAATTCAACTCAATCTTGGGAAGAAACAAAAAAAGAAAAACCAACCCAACCACAAACAGAAGGATGTAGGACCATGTTCCAGCATCATCTTCTGGAGCTGCTTCCCTACTCCAAATAGTGAAGCCTTAAATCAAAATGAATAAAAAACCATTTAGTCTTTTATAAATGCAAGAACCTTAGAGGAAAGATCTTTGTAGACTCTCAGAGGTTTCTGGCAGTGTGCTGTGATGAGCTGGCAATGGCAGAATGTTCTGTGAACCACAAAACTCTGGGGGTGGAGGGAAAGGGCCTCTGTGTTTCAGTCCCCACCACCTTCACCTGCATCCCACCCTGCCCAGGAAGAGAAAACAAAACATCCCTGTCCTCCCCAGCACACTGTGAATTCAGAGGGCATCTCTCCTGGGCAGCCCTGCATCCTCACATTCCTACCCAGGAGACAGCTGCAAGGGTTTGGGATTACTGAATGGAGGGGAGGACATGGATCAGGAGTAAAACACAGAAAGAAAAATAAAATAAGGTTTCAGTGCTCTCCCACTGTGATTATGGAGCTCTGGTCCATAGCCAGGGTCAGGGACTGCAGTCTCACCTGGGGACTCAGACACATCAGCAGCCAAGCTAGCACAGCCACCAGGATTTCTGGGTGGAATTCTGCTGTGGAAAGAGCCTGTTCTAGCTCAGATTAATGGCTCTGGTGTGTGCCTCAGAGATGTATGCATGAGCAAGCTCCATCCCAACCATGCTGCCATCTCAAAGCAGCCTGCCTTGCTTGGAAATGCAAGAGAGCACAGAGGGTCCCAGGACACAAAATCCCAAGTTTCAACAAAAGCTGGGAATGGTGCAAGCCTTTACCTGATGGAAACTGAAACGATTACCATTTGTCACCCTGCATTCCAGCTTGTGGATGCCAAATGTTTCAACACAGACTGAAATCAAATCCTCCCCTCTAACAGAGGAGCAGGTAACAGAATATTCAGAAAGGAAAAAGCAAAAAACCAAATTCTCTTCTGGGATTAGGAGATTTCATCTTTTACAGTTAAGTTTGTTTCTGAGAGGAGAAATGTTCTTAAAGCTTAACCATTTCCCTCCCCTTTTGATCATTCCCAGATCCCCAAAATGTCACCAAAAAATGATTATTTGCCCAGTACTGCACAGAAAAGAGCAAAGCTAACAGAAAGCAAGCCAGATCACACCTCTGCCTTTTCTCCCCCAAGATCCTGAACACATTGCTGCCTAGAGATGGGTATCAGTTAAAATGTCCCATTAATCAGGGTTTCGTAAATCACCCAAATCCCATGGCAGCATTCAAATGTATTCTACTGAATGTCCCTGAAAGGTTAAATCATTTCAGGGTCATTCCAAGCACATAAGCAAAGAAACAGCTGGGGGTAGATAGAAACAAACAAAAGAAAACACAGAAATTTTAAATGAAACAAAAGAAAATAAGCAAAATAATTTCCTTAATTTTAAGAAATTTGAGATGGATAGTTTTAACTACCAGAATGACAGTGTGCAAACGATCAAACTTGCAACAAATGGATTCACTGCCCCTGAAACCACATCCTGAACCATAAGAAATTATGTTTAGTGGTGCAAACCAGGCATCATAGCATGCCAATGACTTTAACACATCTGAAATACCTCTACACAGCCCAAAATAAAGAGATGGATCAACTGCAGGCTTTCCTAAATCAAAGACACTTCAACAGGTTTTCAATCCACAGTCGTAGAGCAGTAATTTCCTGTAGGTTCACCCATCATGAAAACCAGGGAGAATCAGAACAGAAAAAATGCTTCCTGCTGCTCCACTGTGATACCCTCTCCATTCTCTCCTCTTCTCATGCAGGGAGCCCAGTAAGTTTCCTTAGAAAAAAGGAAACTTACTTTCCTTTCACGGCTTGGGCCATCACTGCATCCCCTCCCTGTTCCTTTCCTGCTGGAACCCAGAAGTCTGGGATTTTTGAGCTTTCTGTGCTTTCTGGCACTGACCCCCAGGAGAACACTGCTTTTGACCTGAGGCCTTGGAGAAGGCTTCCAAAATTTGGGTGATGGAGTTAAAATCACGGGTGTGTAGTTAAAATAGAAGTGTGTGATTTCGCATGGTGAAGGGTTTGGAATCTGGGGTTTTTAGAATATAGTAATAGATATGGGACAAGAAGGAGGATATTGGGGATTGTCTCTTTTTCCTTCTTGTTCCTTCTTCTTCATAATTTCAGGTAGTAATTTTTGGTTGGATAGAAAATCCTGCAGTGTGGGTCACAGGGGTTTGGTCATTGGGTCAAAAGTATAAATCACACAGATGTTAGTTTTTAATTGGATAGTTAGGCCTTAAAAGACCTCGTAATGAGCAAGATACAGCTCCATTTTCTCACTTTTAGCTTGTTAGCTAAAAGTGCTGTAAAACTCATAGTACTATAGATGAGAATTAATAAACAACCAAGTCTGAACACAAAAATCCGTCTCTCGTGCTTCAATCCTGACTCTGAGTGAAGGCAGAAGAAAAAAGAAGATAGCCACTAATATGGGGTGCCAGTAATTAATATGGGGTGCCACTAATGTGGGGTGCCACTAATACAGGGTGCCACTAATACTTTCCAGCTCAAACACCTTTTTATTTAATTTATGAATGGGACCAGCAGCACACATCACGTTCCAGAAGCAGGTGGGAATATTTTCAGTTTTGCTTTTTTCTACTTCCCTAACAGCTTTAGAATCCTGTTTCCTATTTCTGACTGCTGACCTCTCCACAGAGCTCACTCAAATCCAAAGAACCTATGATGCTCCCTTCAGCTGTGTTAGCCTGGGTTTATCTCCATGCAGTTTTCCTGATGTTTTACCACTTCCCTACTCAGCACAATCCTCAATAATCCCTTGCTGCCGAATCCTTTTAGGATTCATTCTCCTCTCTCCACGTGGGCACCTCACCATGCTGCCCTGTGCTGGTTTTTGGCTGCACCAGTGCCCACCTCCACAAACCCACCCCAACCACCTCCTCCAGGCTTCCTGCTGCTGTTTGCTCCAGGGGGAGAGGGAAGACAAATTGGGCAGTTTATTTTTGCTGAAAATCTTTTCAGGGCCCTCATCAAATGCCATTTGCAAACCAATGCAGCCACCCCTGGCCCCAGGTTCACCGCTTCCTGCAGTGCTGGAGTGTATAAAATAGAAGCCTGAGTCCCTCAGAGAGAAAAAAGAATGCAGAGATTGAATTAAAGCCTTTAAAAAAATTAAAGTATATTAAGCCACGCAGACATAAGTAGAAGTGTAAGTCTTAGTTTTAAATAAGCAGGAATATACTTGAAGTGCCTAAAGAGAGTAAAAAGCCCTAAAACCCAGTTTAAAGTTCAGTAGCCTAAAGCCTAGTTGAAGTTCAGTAACTTAGCTCCAGACATAAAAAAATATAGCAGAACATTGCTTGCATTTCTAGATAGAACAGACAGAACCATTTATGTGAATAGACAGAACTATATGGTAAATTACATGTAAAAACTGACATTAGTTTTGTATTTTAAAGTTAGGTTCTGATAAGTGTAGAAAGAATGTTTTAGAAGTGTTTTTAGCTCATTGGATGATTTTGGCGTCACAGAACACACACACACTTAGGAGAAGAAGAAGAAGGAGGAGAAGGAGGAGGAGAGGAAGAAGAAGAAGAGGAGGAAGAATAGACAGAAGAAGAGACAGAAGAAAATTATACAGAAAAAGAAGAGACAGAAAAAGAGAAGAAGAGACAGAAAAAGAGAAGAAGAGACAGAAAAAGAGAAGAAGAGACAGAAAAAGAGAAGAAGAGACAGAAAAAGAGAAGAAGAGACAGAAAAAGAGAAGAAGAGACAGAAAAAGAAATGCCAGGGAGCTGCTGCTGCTGCTTCTACTTGGGACTCTATGCCAGAAAGCTTTAGCATGGACTTCAACACTCTGAACTCTTTGCCTTCGAAATGGATGCATTCATGCAATAAACAGCTTTTCAGCAACCAAACACTGCTCTTGTCTTTTTGAAGATCCAGATCCCCAGCCAGGATTTCTGTCTGCAGGAGCAGTGCTGTCCATCAGGTGCCCTCAGTGCTGCTGTCCAGAACAGTTCCTCCCCAGCTGCCAGGCACAGACAGGAGCACTCTGTGCATTATCAGGTTCTTTGTCAAGTACAAGGTACTGGACATAAGAGCTGTAATAAACTGTGCTGTCCCTCAGCTGGGCATGCCTGTAAGAGCCAAGATCATTTCCAGATGTCTCAGAACTGCAAGATACAAATTCAGCGATAATGGCTTCAGCTACTGCTGTATCTCCTCTTTGCTTGATTAAAAAAATAATACAGAAGGAAGATTTGATAAGCTTATTTCTCCAGGGAAAAGAAGGGGTCAGAAACATACAATTGATAGAGGAGCCTGCATTCAGCAAGCATCCCACAAGGCTGTGGGGAAAAAGGACAGACTGCAGGAAGAAAGCATCATGCAAGCAGCAACACTATGCAAAGCAAGGCTGGGTATAAAGAGGATTGATGGAGAGTCATCTGACCCCAAGCATTCCAAAAAATGCTGTCATGTAGCATTACAAAGCAATTCTGTTTCAGGGCACATGTAGAAGAGAAGGCAACTGTGGTAAACCAGCCTTTTAACAACACACTGAAGATGCACCCCATTTATCACAGTCACAAACTCATATGACATCCAGAGAACCTCAGAAACTGGAACATGACCAAGCATTATTCAAATCCAATCAAATAAGAAATCATCAGTTAAATCTTTCTGGACTTAAACCTCAAATTTTAGTATTTAAAAAAAAAGAAAAAAAACAGCGTGATATTATATAACACCTAACATCATATTTAACAGCATATATATTGTTACATAGAAGAGAAGTCAAGCATATCTTGCTTTAGAAATCATGCCCTAAAAATTTTATTTTTAGAATTCGAGGTCTGAGTTGTCCCACAACAGTCATGTTCATTTTGCCCAGGAACAACCAAATCTGATGATTTTGGAGATCTGCCTAGTCCAGAACCCCATCACTGACAGTGAGTGAAGTAAGTGCCCAGAGAAGACTCTAAGACAAATGGAAATACATGGATATACTTCTTCAGAATATTCCCCCAGCCTGCAATGATTTGTTCTCCCACTAACGCATAAGGTTGCAATTTGTATCTGCATATTTTATAGTCTTTGATGGATTTCAGCTTCCAAGAATGTGTACAGCAGATTTTAAATCCATGTACACTGCTTATACCCACAGTGCCCTGTGGGGAGAAGTTTTGTACTCTGTGTGAAGCAGCAGCTCCTTGTGCCTTCCCTGTCCAACTGATCCTCATTAGTTCCTTGTGCTTAAGGTGGAAGAGAGCAATTAGCTCTCCACACACTTCTGCCATGCCAGATGCCTCTTGAACTCTTGGGCAAATATTTTTTGATCTGACAACCTGCCAGTTCCCATTTTGTCAGCTGATCTGCAATCCTGTCTACCAACACCTCGATCTAAAACCACTGAAAAGAAAAAAAATCAAATACTCTGGGCTAAAAAGCCCTCTCTTGAGTTAAGACAGACACAAAGTGGTGATACAGCAATTTTATTACTGCTCTGTCTGTCCCAGCTGTTTCTTTCACTTTTTCTCCATCCACAAGTTTTGTAAATTCTCTGGTAGCCTTCTCTCCACTTGCTGCCTGCAAAGAATCACTGTTTTTTATGCCTGCATCTTCATTGTTCTCCTTGTTCCAAATACTCAGATTCACCTTCCACATCTGCATTACCATCTCCTTCATTTATGCCCCACCACAGCTCCCAGTGTCCCTACTGGGTGCTCCCCAGTGTCTCCCCATCCTCACCCAGCAAATAGCAGCACACTCCCTTCAGATCACCTGCTTTCCTCCACAGCCAGCCTCCCACTGCCAGGCTGTTCTGCCATCAAATCTTGTGCTCAGTCTCTTCCCTCGCTTCACAGGTTTCAAATTCCTCTTATTCCTTCCCCCATCAGACATTTCAAAGCCTCCTAATTCAATGAAAGATGACAAGCTCTGGCCTCTTTCCCTGTAAATACTTTATTTTCTCACTGTAACCATTACTGCTGCATCCATCCCCTCTGGGGGCTGCCATGATTTCCTCCTCCTCCTCCTCCTCTTTTCTTTTCTCCTCTCCTCTGCAGTGCCTATCCTTTGAAGCCTGCCCTTCCAAGAGAACACTTGTTTTTGTTCCAGCACACAGATTTGTGTTTGAAAGAGCACTGGGCATGCTGTGGGCATCAACACAGCTCTGGCACCGTGACTGCAGCAAGGGTGGCACAGGGAGCCTGCCCTAGCACAAAGAAAAATGAAAAAAGCCTGGAAAATGCAGGCTCCTGAAGATCCCCAGTGGTCATGAGCAGCACCCAGAGCCTTGCCTTACCTTCTCCCACCAGGCAGCCCTTCTCTGAGCCACGAGCTGCTGCAGCTGCTCCTGGAGAGCCAGCAGGTCTCTGGATACTCTGTCCATCTGTCCAGCCAGCCTGTCAGCCCAGGGGCAGCAGGAGCTCACATCTGGCAGCTTTCTCTTCCCCCCATGAGCATCCTGGGGCTCACACATACTCCCCTCTTCAGCCACATCATCCAACACAGTTTCCTAAACAAAAAGCAATAAAAGTTACTTTCCAGCAGGAGCTAAAATGGTTCCCCCCATCCTCTTGGTAATTCAGAGCTAGGAATTCACTGCTGCCATCTCAATATACAGTTGCTCCATAATTTCAGAGTTATTTTAAGAGAGAACCCCCTCAGTTCACTATAACATATTTCCAAGTTAACAGAAAACTTATGTTGCTAACCCAGCTTATTTTAGAAAGCACTGCACAGTCAGCTACTCTCCACTGCACTAAAGCATAAGGTAACACTCCTGAGATGGAGGTGATCAGCAGCTCCAGAGATGTCCTTCCTCCCAAATTCTGAGCTTGGATGCACTTCTAGGGCTCTTTGTAACAAAGGGATCCTGACATTACTCCAACACTCACAGCATCACTTGTGCCCATGGAAAACTCCACAAGTTGAGGAACATCCAGAGATCCCTGCTCCAGACTGGTCAGGAGCTGGCAGCTCTGCTTGACCATGACCATCTACAGGTTTGAGAATTAACTGTGCAATTGCCTTCCAAGGTAGCAACTGCTTTTTCAAATACTCAAGGAAAAAAAGTAAAACTAAAAGCATTTAAACAAAACATTCAGAGCCCATCTATACACTCTGGTGCACAGACTGTGCAGAAACACACATTTTTCAAGCCAGAACAGCACAGCATAACTAAAGGACATAGGCCTCCCTCACAGAGCATTAAATATTTATTTCCATACTGTTATCAAGAAGGCATTCAATAGGAGAGGTCATAATCTCTTTTAAGGACATCATTAGCATTCAAAATTATCTTTAGCAATTTAAGAAGCAATTTAGGAACGCTGGCAGGAAATTCAGCAGCTGAGCAGCGTGGTCTGTACCCCAGCAAGGAAAAACCAAGTGCATAATTAGTGGCACAGCAGCAGCACTGCTGGAGGAGACACCAGAGAGCCAGAAGTCACCAATGTCACACTGCTAAAGCCACAAAGTCTCAGGGACAGAAGAGGGCTGACTGTAATGCTGACATCCAGGTGGGGCACTTGAAGTTAAACACAGACAAAGAGGAGGGAAAGTCCCAGATGAGAGCAGCAGCAAACACCAAAAGCTCCAATGAATGGCCTGCAAGGACACACATACACATCAAAACTTGTGCCTAGCCTAGAGACAGCGACTGGGGAGGCAGTGACATGCTACCAGCCTTCACTTATATAAAGGATTGCTATAAAGAGGAGGGGAAATTTTTTCTCCTCTTTCTCTCTTTTCTCAGAAGGTAGGTTAAAAATTCTGGCTTAATTCACAGCAAGAGATTCTTAGGCTCATCAAGAAAAAGCTTCCTAAGACAGCTAAGAATGGCACAGGACACCCTGCAGAAGCTCCTGCTGGCCCGTGGCCCAGCTCACAGAACACAGACACGGCAGGGACACGGGCAGGATGACAATGGCAGGGAAATAAAGCCAAGGGCTTTGGGTTTTTGGGGTTTGGGGGCTCTTCTGTTTATGCCTTATTCTAAAATTGATTCAATGACAGAATTGTAAAGTTATATTAGCACTCAATGCTCTCAGGCTCGTGGTGGGATTTTGGGGCTGTTCTGTGCAGGGCCAGGAGTTGGACTCAATGATCCTCATGGATCCCTTCCAGGATATTCTGGATATTCTGTGATTACTTCAGCCATTCCAGTTCCTGCAGGGATGTCATGCTCTGCTGTGCTCCTGCCCACCACCAGCAGGAAGAGCTGGCAGCAGCAATGCAAGAACCACCCCATCCATCAGATCAGCAATGCAAAACACAACTTTGGTAGAAAGAGAAAAACACTACTATTCTTTCCAAAGCACATCTCATTCCCTTGCATCCTACTGCATCCGGGAACAACCACCATCATCAGTGAAACAAAAGAAAAAGGCAATTTTTAACTATCCAGCACACTGAATAGTTTAAAAAGGATTTGCTGGTCAGTTTTCAAGTATTTATTTAGAATTTAACTCCTGAATGCAGGCTAACACTCCTCAGCATGTCACAGGCAAATGCTTTGGCAGATACACAGAAATAATTGCAGTTATATTTTATCTATTGGGAGCCAGGCCTGTGCTAATGCTGATGCTTTCCAAAAAACCATAAGATGGTAAACATGTAAAGCAAAAACCATTAGGGAGCTAATGGAAATTGGAAATATCCTTCAGGACAGGTCAGGTAATTTCACAGTGCCCTTTGCCTTGTTTTTAGTGTAGAAAAAGGCACATGGGCAATTAGCAGTCAGCTCACTGATTCTCAAAATTCTGTAAGCTCATACAGCTAATGTGGTGTGCTGAAGAATTATTTCAGCAACACTGAACGGGCAAAAGTCGCGGAGAGAAGTGAGATGGATGGCATCGTTTGCACTCACTTGAGAAACCCTAAGATGCACAGAGAAAGGGTTATTGATTTTCTTATGATCATTCAACACAGTTCAAGGGGAAATCAGCAATGTCAACACACTATTTGGCTGGGAAAAAATGAAGTTGTTTTCAATATCAGCTGCCTGCAAATTCAGTTGTTCTCAAGACTGCAATAAAGCTTAGACGCCCTCTTCTGAAAAGCCATTTAATTTTACAAAAATGTGCAACTGCTATGTTTAAAAACTATTAAAAAAGATAAAGATCAGACCTTTTCATTTGTGTTAACTATATGAAATTCTGCCATTCTGCTCTGCAATTCCTCAGCTTGGCTGGGTGAGTCCTACTGAAGAAAACAGGAATGAGAGAGAACTATGAAAACATCTCTTATTTTACTGAGACTTTTTTTTCCTTTTTGTCACGTGCTCTGGAACAGATGGTTTGTAATATTTAATTTTGTGGGACTTAAGGGCCTTTGGAAGTAGCCAGCTTTGTTAAAGTCAAGAAAGATGCACCCCTCAAGATCAGTTTGGTTCATTACCATCCACTGCCAGTACACTGGTTCCAGCTGCTTCCATTCCAGAAAAGCTTCCAGCTGCAAGGTCTCAGACTCCAGGAGCTGCAACAGCTACAGGAAAGGAGACAAAGGAAAGGAAATCAGCTCACCTTGGTCACTTGAGAGCTCCATGAATGGTGTGCTTGGCCTGAGGCACACAAAGAGTGTGAGTGGCACGCGGGACAACACTTTACAAGAACATTTTTAAAAACAGATGGGGAAAGGTGAGGTAAAACACTTCTCCCAGCATCACTGATTAATCCCTCATCCCACATGCACCAACTTCATCAGCCTTTCCACATATAAATGTGAGTTTCCATATTGTTTTGAGGGAACAGAGACACAGCTCTGATATACATGCTTAGTGAATGATCAGTTTCAAACCTCCTGTGCTTCTTGACCACAAAAATAAACTGTTTCTCCAAAAGTAATTTCCCCCATCTACCTCCTCACTCTGAAACAGCATGGAACAACTCCCTCTAAAATGATATGTATTTTATAAACTGTGTGATCTGCTGGATGAGGAATCCCTCCCTTTTCCTGAGAGCACTCAGAGGAGAGATGCTGCATTATAGCTACACAAACTGTATTTTTTTCACAAATATATGCATGATACACATGTATGCACACACATATATGGTGAAGGAGACATTTAAAAACTAAATATTTATGTATCAGTGAAAAAAAACTCTTGTAAAGAATGATAAGACAAATAAATTTGCTATAAATCTGGTGAGCTGTAACAATTTTGGTTCTGACCATACCTTTGAAATGGACAATTTTAACACCAACCTGACACCAAAGGCAATTTCTTGAGATGACCACAAAGAGTGTAGGGCCTCAAGGAGAATGACAAGGAGAATGACAAGGAGCAGACCAGTACCAGCTAAATCCATTTTATACAGACAACTATCTTCTGCTAGCTCAGTTTGCTTTAGTTACTTAGTACACAACATAATTTAAGTAAGTGCAAAGCATGAGTTGACTTTGCAGTTTTATTATGCAGATATTACTTGAAGACAAAGGAACCAAAGAAAGGAAACAACTTCGCAAGAGTAACTGCTGGAAATTATATGCAGTTTGCTCTAAAACACTGCTGGATCCAAAATACAATTATTACACATTTGCTCACACACCAGACACTTGGCACTACACTTAATGACTCTGCTAGTTTCAAGCTCAGCTGGGATATAAAAGGTGGAAGAATGGCTTTCTGCCTCCTTTTTCCTTTTCTCTTTTTTTTTTTTCCATAGGTACATTTACAGCACAAATGGCTTACGTTATGGAATCTGAGGCTTGCAATAAAACCCAGCCAAAAAGTTGATTAAATATTCAGGCAACAGCCAAGTTACTTGACTTTAAAGTAGCTTTGTAATGTGGTCATGAGCTGTGACTGCAGTATGAGCACATCTCAGTATAGCTAAAGAGGGCTGAAGGTTGGGATGGGGAGCTGTTCATTCTGAGCCTTCAAAAGAAGAGTGATCCTAATAAAAGCACAGTCATCATCTTTATTCTCACTGGAATGGCAGAAGCTCCATATGCCACTGGCTTTCACAGCACAACTGAAAGGGAATGGTTCTGTAATGTCACCAAACCTCTGCAGGATCTGCTGCAGTTAACTCACCTTAACAACAAAGCTTCCTGAGCAGTCTCCTAATTTCAAACCCGTTGGGATTTTTGGGTGCTTTTGTTGCCCTTTTTTTTTTTTAAACTGCTTCATCAGTTACACAAAACTCGAACAGCTTGTGTGAAAGAATTCATCTGATTCAGCCACAGCATCCTCACCTTTCACTGAGGTATTAACACCTCAGGCAGGCCTGCAATAGCCAACATTTGGGTTTCCACCTGAGGGACTTCAGGCACTGCTCCTGAATGCCAAAATCCTCTGCCATCCTTTGCACAGGCCTTGCAAGGCTTTGATGATGTTGCAGCATGGAGAATAAAGCAGAACACAACAAAAAAAAATGTACTACAAATATCCTTGAGATACCGTAGCAAAAATCATAAAAACAAATGGATGTTCAAGGTTGGGAAGGGACAATGGATTGTATGTCTGTGTGCCTTGAACTGGGTCACAAGGACAGTGTCCACATGCCCCAGGGGTGACAGGTTTTCACTCAGACATGCCAACACTTAGGAATTAATATTTCTGTCAGGCTGCTTCTTCCCCCAGCCTCATCCTGTGCACAAGCTTCTCACGAGCATTTCTCTTGTGATCTTTACCAAACTCTGCCTTTTGGGACTTGGAGGCCACAATGATGCCTGGAGAGGCTCCCTGGAACAGAGGCTGACCAGAGTTAAAGGAATAAAGTAGGGATTTATTAAAAGGATTCACCTTGGGCAGTGCATGAGCCTGGCCATGCCTACACCCAAAGTGGACTCTTTTCACACTTTTATCAGTTTGGGTCCATTTCCATATTGGGGTTCATTGTCCAATTCCAGCTCCAGGTTCTGCAGTCCCATCCTCCCAGATTCTCTCCTCTATTCCCTGTTGTTTGCACTTTTTGGGGCTGAAGGTGCAGCGGTGTCCTTGGTTGTGGGGCTGGAAAAGGATTGTTTTGTGTGACTGAGCTGTGAGGAGAACTTGTAACACTTTCTATGAAGTTCAAAGTCACACACTAATGCAGTGCAGAATCTGGAAAATATGAAAGCTAAAACTGAAGGCATCACTCTGGTGTATGTTCTCTTAGGTCACACATCACAGAGCTGGTATTTCAGAAACCAAAGCCCAAATTGCACCTCTGCATCTCCCCCAAACTCAGCTCCACTTCTTGCTCATTTACTACCAACAGGAGTTCACAAATGTGCCACGAGCTGTTCCACCTCTGATGCTACATGAACCTCTCAAAATGTAAAACAAAATTCCCAAGCTGTAACTAAAGCTGCCTGCCCATTTTCAAGGACCAGATGTCACACCTCCTAAAGACTGAAGTCTGTAGAAGAGCATCAATTCTGTTTCATGAAAAAAGTGAAGCAGCAAGTCAAAAAAGTGCCTCACATGGGTATCTAAGTGATGCTTAAGGATAATGCCTGAAAATTGTGTTTCCCTCCACACAAAATTAAGACAACCATATCCATTTCCTTCATTCTTCTGGAGGAAGTTATTGCTCTAAAATATTTACGCTGGCTGAAAAAGCAATGACAAATTCAAATTGCTAATCTCTGTGGAGAGGCAATTCCAGAATGAATGCTGAGAGCAAATGCTTTGCAGGAACCAGTTCTTTAAGCCATTGTAAAGAAAGCACCCCTGGTGCAGGCAGCAGCTTTGGCACAGAGGGTGAGCAGGCTGCCAGCACAGCCCAGTGTGATGCAGAAGCTCGGTAAAGAGCTTGCCTTGCTTCAGCAGCACATGGCTGGGACCTCCAAAGGCAGATCACAGACCTTAGGGAACAGAGGGAGCTTCAGCAGCAGACGTCTGAGGTGACAAGATGAACTAGGTGGTTTTGGACACTCCCCTGGAGATGTTCAGGAGCCATCTGGACACAGCCCTGAGTAACCTGCTCCCTCCTTGAGCAGGGAGCTGGGACCAGGTGGCCTCCAGTGGTCTTTCCCAACCCTGCCCATNTTTGGGTTTGTTTTTTGTAATACTCTATTTCTATTTTAATTTTTCCTAGTAAAGAACTGTTATTCCTATTCCCATATCTTTGCCTGAGAGCCCCTTAATTTCAAAATTATAATAATTTGGAGGGAGGGGATTTACATTTTCCATTTCAAGAGAAGCTCCTGCCTTTCTTAACAAACACCTGTCTTTCAAATCAAGACACACTCAACAGGAGACCAAAGCTGGATCTTCTCAGCATCCACAAGTGTAACTCACATGTTGTTTAAACATATTTGCAATTACTCCTTCTGTAGAGATATTAATCTCTTTCGTATTATTTACCACCATATTAGAAAAATCATTAGTGCCTGTAGACGGTTACGGAAATCAATATTTAATAAATTTGCAGCATAATGCACCCTTTCCACAGGCTCAGTTCCAGAGATCTCCCTGCAACAAGTGTTTAATCTCCGATGCCCACAGCTCATAATTCAACTACCACAGCACTGGCAAAACTATTTTTAATCAAAACTTGCTCTGCCTAAATGTTCAGAAAATCATTTTATTGTTAGACAGACAAAAAAAAATGGTCTTTCAGCAATAAATTCAGTTTCTTGGCTCAGAGACAAAACACTGCTAATTCATCACTGTTCACATGTCTGCAGACAGAAAAGTTGCACTGGGCTCCTAAGCCCTGCAAACCTCACCCAAATGCCAGCATCTCTGGGGAATTGCTCAAGGCTTGAGACAAGGCTGGTCTAGCAGGAGAGCTTATGTGGGGAAACTATCTAGACTATTCAATAATTCTTTAATAATTGTTTAATAAAACAATTGTTTTAATTAAACTTAAATAATCAAATTATTCCATTAAATAAATTTAAATAAATCTATAGTAATTGTTTAATAGGGAATGGCTTTATTCAATGTGCATCTGGGTAATCTGAATTCTAGTTCTGAATATCTCACAAGCACAGGAGAGAAGCAAAGTGAAGAAGAAGAAAAGGGATAAACATTCATGGATGTTACACCATTTATGGTACCACAAGTAAATCATAACTGGAATTAACGCTTTAGAGACCTAACCAAGCATCAGATGAAACAAAAAAAAAAATTCAACACAGCTTCTCCTCTACCAATACAAAACTCCCTTAACCGAAAAAAAACCTGCAGATCTTGGCTAATGAGAGCCTCTCAGCAGGCAGGTTTTTAGGTTTAAATTTGGTTTAAAATGGCACACACAACCCAAACTGAACTTTGGAAAGGCTAAGTTCTGAAATCCCCTTCACCAAAAAAACCAGAAAATCTCAGTATCACAAGCATCTCAGGCTGGGATAAAAACAACACTGTAGGTGGACACACTCAGTGCTCCAAGTTTCAGTCCCACATTGAGATTTTTCCAGCAGCAAAGCTCGTTTAAGACTTTGCCACATACCCCTTGAAGGCTAAAACAAAAATAAACAGGGTTGAAAAGCAGAGTGTCACGCTAGGGCAGTGTGAAATACAAGCAGCTGAAGAGCACAAACCTACAGAACAATAAGCAGCCTCCAGGCACAAGGCAAAGAAAGACCTTCTCTAATTTCTCTGCCTGTGAAATATCCCCTGAGAGCCAAGACAGAGCAGGGGGAGCACTGCAGTGGATCTGAAAGGCTCTTGGAGGACACAAGTGGATGAGAATTTCTTCCAGCACCAGCTAGGGATCCCATAGGGACCTTGACCAACATCCCTGCAGGGACAGGAAAAGACCCCTGGCTCCAGAAAATGGTATTTCTGTGTCTGCTGAGCATCACCTCTTTGGGAATTCTAATGTTG
>VWZS01010441.1:536262-575522 GCA_013397075.1 Rhabdornis inornatus | reverse complement strand
GGGGAGAGAAGGGCTTGTGCTGCAAGGAAAAGCAGGACTTGAATCTTTTGCAGAAGCCACAACACATAAAATACAAAACACAGCAGTTTTGGGTGCAGGGGTATCATTCCAGGTGCCTGGACACATGCAAAATCTCCACCACCTAAACAAAATATGTGACTTTTCCACCCACCAGCACCAGTTTTATCCCACCACAGCTCCAATTCCAACTGAGCAACTCAGTTTTACACTGCTGAGAGCAGGAAATCAAACCACTAGTTAAAAACTTAAGTGACAAAGATCATTGTTATAAAATTTAACTGCTATTTGTGGAGGGATTCAGAAAACAGCTGCTTAAAATGCAACTGAGAGAAAATTATATTTCAAACAAACAGAATTTTGGCAGATAAAAATTGCATTACAGCTTTCACACTGATAGGCAGTGAACTGGGATGTATTAATGGCATTCATTTGCAGAGGAACGGGTCAATGAAGGGACAGCTTGGCATTTTCCCCATGGAAATGTATTAAAACATGGAAAAAAAAATACCAGGAAAAAGAAGCCTGAAGTCTTATACTTCAACAGCCAAGATCAATATATGTAAGATTGAAAAAGGCACACATTTTCATCCCCTAAAGGTACCAATGATTTTGGGTGCCTAACCTGGCATCCCTGAAGAGACAGATTTTCAGACAGGACCGAGTACGTCTAGCTCAGTGAAAGCACTTCCAGTAGACACCAAAAATCACAATCTACTTTAGAGAAATCTCAGCTAGAGGATTTCAAAGAAAAACATCAAATTGTATCACAGTACTGCCTGACAGCTGTTATTATTGCACTGCCAACCAAAACCCCCATGTGGCTGATGTCTAAAAAAGACCATTATTATTCTGCTTTTATTCAGACCATTTCTGTACACAGAACAAAGCATTATCCATACTCATTTTTTTCCTTTCCTCCCCCCATACACTTGCCCATTTCCCGGTATTTTCAACAGGCCACAGACAATTAATTTAAAAATTGATTCAATATGTGGATTAGCCTAAGATTGCAACTTGATATGAGTACAGTTTCTCCCAGCCTAGCTCTTTGACAAGCCATCATAGACTATTTGTGCATGCAGGTATTTTCACACATTTTAAAATGTGTTACTGACTAGACAAACTACTAATTTAAAGTCTGCTGTAGTTCCTCATGTCAATTAATTTATCTTGCTAGTCTCTTTCACACTCCTTTAAATTAGGCAACAAACTTTAAAAAGAACCACAAATCCAAAATTTCTTGCAAAACATGAGTAACAGCTGATTTTATAACTTTATTTCCTTGGCCATTTAAAACAACAAAAATGCCTGCCAGTAGAGCTGAGTTAACATTATGGACCAATTGCACACAAAGTTTAATTTTACAAGGCTATAAAAACAGCTCTGCCAGTGTCTCCGCAGGATCTGAGCTGTGTTCTCACATCCAGAAGAGCAGTGCAGGTCAGTTCAGCTCTCCAGCAGCAGCCCAGCTCTGGCCAAAGCCACTAAAACACCTGAATTTAACTGTGCTCTGCTGCTTCCATGAGCAGTGAAGCTGGAGAATGCAGTGCTCCTGTCCTGCCTGACTTTCTGCACGGGTTAAGTGAATTTTTGATTCAGAGGTGGGTGCAGGACAGTACAAGGGCCCAGTTAGGGATCACAAGATCATCACAGCTCTGGGGCACTTCAGGATCAGCCTTCACCAACTTTGTACTTTGGCACAAAGGAAGAGTGAGGAGCTTCTTTTCTGTCAGAGGCTGATAACTCATTTCTCTTTGGCATGAAAACAACATCAGTGTACACTCCACAAGCAGCTCTGCACTTTCTAGTGGCTACTGTCAGCTTTGAGGCACAATTCACGAGATGAGTCAGGAGTTTTAAAGCTCCTCACTCAAACTTTTTCTTCCCTGATATTTAATTTGTTCCTTCAGGGTCCAACAGCCCAGATAAGACCCACTAGGCTACACCAGCAAGACCCTTTCTAACTCCATCACCAAAAATTATCAGCAAGTAAGGCACTCTCACTCTGAGGTGCCCTCAAAGTTAGGAGGCAGCACAGCATCACCGGGGGTTTGGAGGTGGATACAAGAATCTCTCACCACCCCAGCCTCAGCTGGTCAGTGGCAATTTCATCTCCAGCTTACAGGCATCAGGTATGATGCTGGTCCAGCTGGATGGGACCCCAGTGCCTGCCTGTCCTGCCTGTGTTCACCCAGAGCATCCCCTGAGCTGCACAGCTTGCTCCCCACACTGGGTTCATAGCACTTCCACCAGGAAAAGATAAAAAAGAATATAAAATCGAATGCCAACTGATGACAAAATACCTCAGCCTTGTCTCTCCAGCTTATTAATTCCAGCTGCATTGTCTCAGGTGGAATTATATTATAGTATATCACTGTCACTGTCACAGCATTCAAATTATGTTAAGTATGGCATAAAACAAGCAGAAGCAGAAAGGTAGCAGTGAAGCTCAGTGTCATTCCATCAGTTCTGCTGCTGGCAACTACAGCCAAGTGCTCACATCAGTGCAGAAATGTATATACTGTGTTCCAGAGACACCTTCCTTTCCGTAGTGGAGGAGTCTAACATATTGCTGCTACACAGTCCAACAATTTATGGAGTCCATGATAAACCACTGCATCATTTTTCAAGGTCCAAGAACTCTATAAGCTTGGTCAGTAAAATGTACTAAGCAATAAGTCATCCCCAAAAAAATGGTGATGGCAACTACAGAACTGCAGCTCTATTAACTCTTTTTTTTTTTGTATGGATAAGTTTAGCTGAAAGCAATATTAGTGACAAATTGCAGCCTGGGGAAATTTTCAGATCAAGGTAATAATGCTATGAGGCAGAATGATTTGCTTTAGTGTTGCTATATAATGCTGCCAGTTCCCTCCAACTGGACACTAACTGCAGCCAGAGGCCACCTTGCTTAAAAAAATATCTAAAGAAATATATTAGCACTAAAGCTGTCTGAAGTAATAAAAGAAAAAAAACCAGAGCATCCTTCCCAAGAAGGGGCACTGGGAAAGTGAAATTGGGTAAAAAGTTCAACAGCTAAATGATTCATGGCTGATGACAAGCTAAAGGAGCTGCTCTCATGCTAAAACTGCTGAACCACACAGGTGGGAAGGAACTTCTGGAGGCTCTAATCCAATCTCCTGCTCAAAGCAAGGTGCTCAGGGACCTGCCCAAGACCACAGATGTCACCCCTTCTCTGGGATCTGCTTCCAGAGTTCGATCAATTCGTGGCAATTCTTTCCTGTTTTACCCAGGCAGAATTTTTCATGTTCCAACCTGTGCCTGCTGCCCTTTCTGCTCTCTGAAAAGGGTTTGGTCCATGCTCCAACCCTGACCACCTCAATGTCTCACTGGGTTTGCTCCTGTCCTTGTGTTGGGACAGGGACACTGAGCACTGAGACTTGGCAGAGGAGCAGGTTCAGCCTTTGCTGCCTGGGCACAAGGCTGGCTCCTGGGCACCCTCTGCCCACCTGAGCCCCCAGGTCCTGCTAAAGGCTGACCCCAGAGTGAACACTAAGAGCCACACACCCATTTGAGCTCAGTGGCCCAAAGAGTTTTCCCCTGGTGCCACCACTCCCTTCTGCAATTTGGCCACAAGGCTGCCAGGATTGTCCTTCGGTGATGCACAAATTCTCTGTGCCTACCTGCCTTTCCCAAAGCTCCTTAATGACAATCCCTGCCTCCCACTGGCATGGGACACCCCAGACTGCTGTGAAAGAGAAGCAGCAGCAGGATGTGAGGGGACTGAAGTGCCTGTCCCAGAGCAGGTGGAACTGAACCAGCTGGGAACAGAAGACACCAGAGCAGCTGCAAACAGCTGATGCCACAGCCAGCTGCAGGGAAGGAGAATTGTTTTGATCATATTCACCTTTTGAGATTTAAAGCAGTTTAGCTCCTGCAGAGGCTTCTTTCTTTCTACAGCATGAGGAAGAATCATTCAAACATTTCTAGCCTCTCCAGTCTCCCTCAATTAACTCTCCTTTCTCCTGTCAAGCCTAAACTTCCACTCTGACCTGCACCTACTTCATGGCTCTGGACAGTGCTTGTCCATCTCCCAGATAGGATGTGGAAGCCAAGCTGCTGCTTCTGGATGGTGAGTAAAAAATAAGACCTCCAGCAGCAGCACAGGGATGAGCAGGGAGGGTAGGAGAGGAATTCATCACCCAAGAAAACTGTCCCACAAGGAGACCACACAAAGTATTCAAAGTCATCTGTATTAAACTCTTTTTCAGCCTTCCCTTCTAAAATTGACTTGAGTCAGCCTTAGAAACTCCCAATATACATTACCTCACACAATTTGACTGCTCTTGCTTCCACAGTGCGCAGCAGGCCAGAGATTTCCAAGATTTTCCTTTCTTCAGAAGGATTGGGAACTTGGCTACAAGTAGACACTGTCTAAAAGCAGCTTTGAAGCCATTTGACCTCTGTAATTCTTGCTGATTTTACTCAGATGACAAGGGTTGAATCTGTTCTGCCTCATTTTTGCAAATGAGTACCTGGATCCACGTTTCCAAGAGGTTTTAATAACTCCTACAGCAAACCATGTTTTATGTGTGAGAAATGTCAGGAAACAAAGTGAAAACCATTTGCCTGCAGCATTTCAGAAGGAAAATGACATGGCAGCCTACCCTCTCCTCCTGCAAAGTGAATCATTAAAAAAGGCAGGAATAATATTCTTTGTTCCTGCCACTTAGCACAGGGTGGGCAGCACAGGCTGTCACTGACAGCTCCTTTGCTTTCTTAGCACTTACTCCTGCCTTGCCATGAAATGTGAGGAAGAAAAATCGTATCTGAATTGCCCAGCCTCCTTTGGATTTCTGCTTTAAATTGTTTTCTTGTAGCCACTCCCCTGTCCTACAGGAAATTCACGACAACCACTGAATCACCTCTTCTGTAAGGCAGTACCCACTGCTGCTCCAGGGAGTGTGGGAAGGGGTTCCCATGCACACAGGCAGAAGGAACAAAACCCACCAGAGCTTTTTCCAATCCCAACAGCCTGCAGTGTGCCAAGCTCCAAACCAACAGAGCCCTCTCACAGAAAAGCAAGGAGCTGTAACTATTCTGAATTTTAAAGGTGATCAAGGCAGTCCCACTAAGAAAACACAACTTAAAGGGACTGTGTTGAGCATCTTCACACATATGTAAATGTGGATTTCCAGCAGAGTTTATCCTCCCTGGGGGCTCTGGAACTCCACCCATCTCAATTCTGCAGTGCACAGCACCACAGCAGCCACTCTGCTCCAGACATTACACCACCAAAACACCAGGGACAGCCAGAGAGAAAGAATAAACCTTTCAACCAACACAACCCAGGGAGGTTTAAAGCCATTTCTTGCTCCACCATTCATGTGAGTGATGCCAAGGAGAAAGGGATGCCTACACTCCTGATCAAAGAGCAGCATCAAGGGTCTGTCTCCTTTTAGCCTGCAGGTGACCTTCACATTAAACCCATCCTTCCAACCTCCTCTGAACAGCCACCATCACAATCCCAGCTCTCTGGATCCTTCAGCTCCCTCAAGCTTTCTTGTGTCAGCCTCCAGGCCTCCTGCATTTAGGTGCTGGAGCCCCATCTATAATGCAGCACATCATCAGATCTGCTCTCCTCTGCAATATTAATGCCAGCTCCCATGTTCTTTCTCACCAAGCTGACTACCAGGCATGTAAAATGTCTAAAGTAACTGTGGCTGGAAAAGCAACACAAAACATTAAGTCATTTAACAGGGGAGAAAGAAGCATTGCCTTTCAGTGGCAGTGCTGCTCAGAGCACATGGCACTGAGCGTGGTTTACACCTCTAATGCACAGCCCAGCAGGATCAATGCTAAAGTTGGAAACTGCAGCATTCCAAGTTAAAAAGTTCTCTAATTCAAGCTGCCTGAACAACGCTAATTTGACCCTCCCATGTGTATAAGGGCTAGGATTATGCAACCAAAATGTTTCCCCTCGTTATCTGTCTCACCAAGGGCACAGATTGGCTGGTGCTCACTCCACATGCTACTCCTCTTCCTTTCAAATGGCATATTATTCTGTTTGCTCTTCAGAGGGAAGCCACAGCCTTATTTGTCACACATCATTCAAATCTCATTCTACAGGCAGAATTTTTATCTTGAAGATAAACAAGTTATCCTCCTTAATGACCCATGTGAGACAAGATAATGGCATTGCTGCCATGCTGCAAATGGGAAATGAAAACAAGGAGATTTAAGTAAAACGCTTCCATTGCTTTTGGATGCCTTAACTGAGGCTTCCAATACATGATTTTCAGGAAATTTAGAAGTTACTAAAGCGCTTCATGGATACATCTACCCAGCACAGCCCAACAACTTGCAGCCCTGTGCACGGCCCACCATGGGAAGTTCAGTTTAAGGGATTTACTGAAGGTAACTTGAGAATCCAAAAGCACAGGAGTGTGGCAGCAAGTCCAGCTGCCTCAGCTGCTAAGGCTTCCTTCCTCTCCCAGTTTTTGATGTGAATTCTTTCACATCACAGCTACCCTGCTTCCACAATGCCCTCATTCAGGCCACTTGTCCATGAGCCTCTCCCAGCTCCTGACCTCACTGGACAAGAGCCAGAGCAAAAAGGTTCTTCCCTAATCCATCCTATCCCTTCCACATTCCCTGTGCTCTTCAATGAATAATGCTGGAATGGTTTATCAAAAGCAAGTTAAAAACAGCAAGAGAGGAAAAACACTTTAAAAGGACAAAGCATTTGCTATTTTTATCCCAAGTGCCACGGTGAGCGTAATTATGCAAATTCAAAAAACTTGTCATAATTGACCTTTTCAAAACATGTGTGTCCATGGGCCTAACATACAATTCTTTGGTGAACCTTGCAATTTATTAAAGGTCAGCAGCTCTAACACTTAATTTCATTTAATCACTGAAGAACTTGTTTAACACACAGCCATCACCAATCATCAAGGAAAAACAAACTCGCTTAGAAACAGGTAAAAATTTTGATGCATTGGACTAGCAAAACAAAAACAAAAAAAAGCTTTAAAAAGCTATAAAAGGAAATTTTTTACAATGTTCTTGCTACAGAACCTAGCAGTTTAGCTGTTGTTCTGAAAATGTAACAGCGCCAAAATCCAAGGGTTCAGGTCCATCTGAAGCCCTGGAAACAGATCTGGTAAATGGTCAGAAGTCACAACACAAGCCCCAATGCAGCTACTCTTACGCTATATTATTTTTTATGCAGGAGCCATTTGAGAAATTTCAAGGGTTTTTGTTGGTTTTTTTTTTTCTTCCAGGAAAGTAAAGCACAGTGACAAATAGGCAAAGCTGCCCTTAATTAAACAGGAGCTACAACACAAAATACTGATCCCATTCCAGGACAGAAATGACAGAACTATGGCTTTTACCAAGGGAATGAAACAATAAACACATAAAAAGCTGAGGGCCAGACCAAACGGAATTAGTTGCCAGAGCAGCACAGAAGATCATGAATCTATGACAATTTATACCAATGAAGGCAGTTTTTCCTTGAAGCTCAAGGTCATTTTTTCACTAAACACCACATCTTTTTTCTGGAATTTACATGCAGTACAAGCCTTTGTTTCCTGACTTAAATCTTCTGCCCAGCAGCATCACGGTCTATAGGATGAATGTCATTTTTTTCCATCGGTGTCTACACTCTGAGAAATGCGTTGCTTGAACTGCTTCTTGTACACCAGATGGAAGGACATTATAAAATATCAGATGGCTCCCTAACAGGCTCTTTGAAATTCAAATAAGGTTACATATCCTTCACCTCACCATACAAGACCACAACAGGGTTGATTACAGAAATACTAGCACAGGTCTGTGTCAAATCAATAACGTGACACAGTGTCAAGCTTATCACAGAGGTTTCACTGTTTATTTTCATTTAGTGCCTGTCACCACCAGGAACATTCCAGGAAGTCCCAAACACAAGGACACCAAATATAGCTTGGGACACAGCAGCTGGGACTGTCCTGCACAGATATTCCAGTTCCACCCTAGAGGGTGAACAACCTGGGGTGCATTTCTGGAGATAACAGAATAGCACAGGGATTATCTGGGAGCCAGACAAATAACCTGGGTTAGCTGGCAGAGCTGGCTTTTGCAGCTCTGCCCCCACACATGTTCCAGTGTTGCCTGGAAAGGCTGAGCTGGAACAGAGAGCAGACAGAGCAAAAGGAATAAAATAGGAATTTATTGAAAGGATTCACCTCGGGCAGTGCAAGAGCCTGGCTGGGGTTACACCCAAATCAAATCCAAGATGGATCCTGGTCACGGGTTTTTACACTTTTATAAGTTTTGGTTTATTTATATATATTTGGGTTAATTATTTAACCACAGCCCCAGGCTATGAAGTCTCAGCCCCCTGGCTTGCCCCCTTCCCTTTGCTTTTTCTGCTTTTTGGGTACCAGTTGTCCTTGATTCTCCAGATAGAAAGGAATTGTTTTGTCAAACTCCCCTGTGAAGTTACTAACTACTCCCCTTACTAACACCTAATAGGAAGTTTCAGAGTTACACACTGAGCAGCAGAGATTCTGAAAAATATAAAAGCTGAAACCCAAGGCGTGACCAGGAGGTGGTGCTGTCCCTTGCATGCCCTGAAATCACTGGTTTCTCCCTGCAGATAGATCCAGGGCACTTTATGCAAGTGCACGAGCCCCTGAAGCCAAGACTCAACTTTCATGAAAAAGGAACTGTTAAATGCACGTTCAACATTTCTGAGAATTCCATGACTATCAGCTCCTAATGCTTCCAATGTGAATGCACTTGTTCTGGAAAGAACAGCAGCTCTTTAGTGCTCTGCATGAATTCAAAGCACGGGCTGTTACTCACAGAGAATAAACCTGTTGTGCCACCCATCTGTAGCAGCCATCTGGGACAGATGTTAGAAATGGAAACTGCCACAAGATTTAGGGTTCACTATCACCCCACCTCCCACCTCAATCAGTTACTCCTCAAATGACCCAATAAGAAATTTATGGATCCCATCTGACTGAAGGAAGCAATACAGATACTTCCCATTTCCTGATAAACCAACATTTATGCTTTCCTGATAAAGCAACAGTCCAGAGAGCAGATCAGGGCTATGCCTGTACCATCCTATCCCATCCCACCCAACCCCTGCTGCTTGGAGAGCTGGATATCACTTGAATCTTTTATGGGCATGGAATTGACCATATATTATGTATGCAATGTCAGACAAATTATTTGTTTGCTCCCATTTACTTGCTACCAAGAACCTCAGTTTCTTAAGCCAAATAAATCACCTTTAAAACATGTTAATGATCAACAAACATAAACATTCTTCACAAAATTCTGAAACAAAATTATTGGTTATTCACGTTCAAGTTCTATAAATTTCACTGCACGTCCATCTGGCAGACAGTTGCATTATTTTTTTGCTGTCACACTCAGTAAATTGATTTACTGGCATTTAAAGGTGTCATCTTTACTCATTACCATTTCAGTGATCACTCCAGCACTGCCAACGTTGCACCAATGACCTGAGTTTCAACTTTTAATCTCTCCTAAGACTGAATTCCCCATGCAAAGCAGTACATGAAGAGACAGAGGAAACTGAATGACTAAGGTGCTTTGATTTCGAGTTCATTGATCTCTGTACAGTAACAATTTGGTGAGAAAGTTAATTTAATGACTCAAGTGCAACATACACTTTTTTGAGCCCGAGGTAAACTTCAGAACTGGCAGCACTGCTGTGCAGAATTAAGATAAGGGGACTTGACAGACAAGAAAGAGGAAAGAGGCCACATCCAGCAGCACCCATCAGCTTGGAAAATGCATCAGAACACAAGAGACCCGAGGTGTTTTGGGCTTTATTCTAGGACACTAAGTGATCAGTGCAAGGGCTTTTTGAAGAAAAGCTGCAATGACCCCCCCAAGCTCCCTGATTTGTGTGCTCCAGCACAGCCTCAGGCAAACAGCTCCAGAACCATCCCCACTGACCCAGGCACTTCTGGAAACTGAATTCCAGCTGAAATAACTCCACTGACAGCCCCAGGCAGCACAGGAACCAAGCAGAGCAGTGAGCTGCAGCTCACAGCCACACACATATAAATATAACCAAACTGCAGGAACAGTTGGGGTTCTGATCATGCCTCACTAGAGAAAAACATAATTAAAACCATTAGATTTGGAAAACTTCCAGCCCTATGAATCTGCCAAAGACATTTATGATGATAGAAGAATAATAATGTCCAGTAAAATCCCTGGACATAAAAGCACTAAAAGTGTTTTACAGTCAAAAATCTGAGGAAAGAACATTTTAAATCAGTTAATATGCATCTTCTATAGAAAAGGAGCAAGCGTGACTTTTACATCTCATAAAGTGGAGCCTGACTTCACAGCTATCTGTATCCTATCACACTTTCCCTGTCAGACTAAACATCTCTTGTTTGGATGCAAACAGAGCAACTCCTCTCACAGGGTATTTTTGATGAAAATGAACTCGAGGCTTAAAAAAGCAGAGCCCAAGTCCCTTCTGTGATAGGAAATTTCTGGTGCTGCCATCCACTTTGCATGGCTAGGCTTTGAAGGGTGCCCAGGATGAGAAGGAATTCATAACACCATCCACCAAGAGGGGTGCATGACAGTAAAGCATCTTGACGTGCTTGCTCTTTTTATTGATCCATGCAGCAGGCTCTTACTTGAGGTAGCATTCAGAGAAATGTTTCATTTAGTTGAAAAGAAAAAAAAAAAACATTTCACAGTTTTTGGAGAAAACATTTGGCAGAGTGCTGCCATCTGCACCAATATTTGAAAACCAAGCCATTCAAATGCTCATAATTTACTTAATCTTAGCAAGATATTTGGAAATTAGAGGCTTTTTATTACATTTTTCCAAAGCAGCACCACTTTGCATATTGAGTATTAGATCCATCTGGAAAAGTGACACTCAAAACAACAAAGCCTTTTCAAGCCCACACCACCTTGTTGTACCAGGCTCTTCATACAGACTGAGCACATGACTTCCAGAAGCTGCTTTTGGGAAATCAGGGTAAGGGCAGACAAAATCTACAAAGAATGTTCAGATGGTGACCATAACAATTATAAAGCTCTCAGAAGCATCTACACTCAAGCGTGTTGTGATGACTTCCTGCAATTTCTCCTGTTTGTTTTAGAATCAGGCACAAGAGAGCAGCTTAGAACTCCTTTCTTGAATAGGTTTGAGAGCTTTAAGAGGTTCAGAATTTCCCAGCTGGTTGTACTGACAAATAATTCCAGTTTTGGATCAGTCCAGGCAATAAGTGACATAAGAAAGGAATTTCCAACACACAGGCACTGGAGCTGGAGCCTGGTTGGGATTGCACCCATCAGAGCCCAGAAACTGCAGACAGACTGTGGCCACTTGTAGTTTATTTAAAGAAAACATTTTCTGTCACCCTGTTCTCAGTCATCACCCTGGTTTTGTTTCATGTGTTTGCTGTTCAAGCCTGGGAAAGGTGGAATGAAGACTTTGTTGATTTTAACTAAACCACACAGCTGCCCACTAAACCTTGACTACAGCACTCTACCTAACCCAGAAAAACTCCTCCCATTTTATCCTGAGCCTCCCTGAACAGAACACCTGGAGCAGGCATCCAGGAAAGGGAGCAGAATGCAAGGGAAAAAACCTCCTGTAATGATTCATTACCAAAGCAGTCAAAACTAAATGCCAAGAGCATCATTAAGCTTTACTGCAACACATCAGTGACACACTCAGGGTAAGGCTTTGGGAAAAAAGGTCATTGCAAAGTCCCTCTGCACAGCCTGGAAGTTTCTAAGAGCAGCCTGCCAGACCTTTACAGGCATTTGCTAAAATCTGGAGGACTACAGACTTCAGAGCAAGGTGCTGCTGTGAAGCACAGGGGAAAAAAAAGGCCATTTGCTGCAGAAAAAAAACAATAATTTTCCAGGAAAATGTTCTAAACAGATGAATCTTACCCAGAGTTTGGATATGAACTGTTCATCCAAGAAATGCCCAGCAATGAAAGATTAAAGTGCACTTTACTTTAGGGGCTTTGAACATAAAACTATCCTCCCACCTTCAAATCTACTTTCCTGAATTTCTTTGTCTGGAATATTTACAATGCCTGCTTTCATTCTTAAGCAAACAGCAGAAGGAATATCTTCTTTGAGCAAACAGGTCTGGACAGACTGCAGAAATTTGCCAAATATTGATTTTGTTAGGGATGAGCTTGAAATTTCCATCTTGTTTCAGTTTCACACTGAATGAACTTTTAGAAAGTGATTTTTTTAAAACAAATGTATTATGCTGCATTAAAAGAAGTGAATTAAACTTCTTCAGATAATGAACTGAAACACCCATGATAAGAGAGTAATTGAGAGCAGTAGGAATTTGTCCTTCAGGGTAAAACAGAACACTGGGGAAATGATGTTGTCCTGAGAGGTTGTGTCTTGCTCAGGCACTGTGCCTGACTGGCCCAGATGTGGCTACTGGCAGGACACAACAGCAAATCAGCCAACTTCTCTAAAGTGTTTTATTCTCCAAGCCTTTTCTCCAGGGGCACTTTCAGTTGGGTCTCTTTCCACTCCTTGTCTATCAGGTTTTATAAAACTTACCCTGATACCTTTGGGTTTGTGTTCTATCAAAGCAGATTTGGTGAATACAAATAAGTAAAGAAACTGGAAATTCAATATACAAGCCCTTATTTCTGCTGGGAACTAAGTTTAAAAGATGTTATAAGGAATGCAGTCTTCACAATGTTCGTGTAAAGAATCCTGAGCATCCAAGAGTCACAGGAGAAGCATTACCTGCTTGTAGTTCTCTGGGTGTCTAATGAGATCTGTTTCTGTGACAGAAAAATGTCCGAGGTTCTGGTCCATGTGGCAGCCACTTGTGAATAAATGGATCTGGAACAGATTGATTTCAAAGGTATTTGTTAGTGCAAGGAGCAGATTATTGACATCATTAACATCATTAACTACCACCCAACAGCTGCATGGTGATGTGGGTACAAACCCTTTCCCAAGGGACATGGACAAATGTGAGTACTGCCACCAACACAGCAGCCAGAATGGGCAGGATGAACACGCACACAACCACCTCCCAAAATGGTCCAGCCTTGCCAGAACTTGCAGGAATTGCAACCACTGCTGCCACAGTGAAACTGAAGCGTTTTTTTTTCTTCATCCTGTCCTGAAGTCTTTTTTCCTTCCAGTAAACATGGTCTGGTGCATGGCATGAAAGGAGAAACCATTTACCCAGGCAGCAGCAGTCTTAACTGAGCTGAAGTATACTCACAGAATAATTTTTATTTCTTCCTTTTAAGTACAAAATGCTACCTAGTTTCAGTAAGGTTCTCTTTTGCTGCTCTACACTGTTGGCTTTTGCTTACCAAGACCTTGTCCCAGCTGCACTGGTGATAGTATCATCAATTACTTGATGAAGAAGCTTCCCAAGTTAGTCAAGGGAACAATAAAAAGCAATTCCTCCTATTCAGAGCTGATCCCTTTGTTACTGTAATAACTGCAGCTGCCAAACAAGATAGCAGTGCACATTTGTCAGACAATCACTCATATTTCATTAATATTTCTGCCAGAAGACAGAGAATGTTTCCTGCTTTTCTTCCTTTATTCCAATACCAACTTGATCACACACTTGGGTATTGACAACTATTTTAAAGTTGACAGGCACTGGGTAATTATCAACCCTTCCGTGAAACTTCGGAATATTTTAGCGTTCCTTTCCCCAAACTCGCTGCTGGTGACAACCATCTGTCACATGTGCAGAGCTCTGCGAGTTTAAAAATAAAAGAGCACCTCCCCACACAATGTTCTTCCTTTCCTCTTGCCACTCCTCTCTCTCCCTGCTGCATTCTTGCATAATTCTGGCTGCCAAACTTTGGGAGCACCAGCAGGGAATGTCAGCCCCTTTTCCAGGACAGGTGGCAGCAGCATCCCTGGGTAAAGCCCAAAACAAACACAGCAAAGCTGGAAGAGCAGAGGAATGAGGTGTTCCCCTGAGACCAGGCTGGATGGATACTGAAATCATCCACTATTTGTATTTTTGCTATCTCTGATAACTGCTAGAAGGTAAACAAGGCTTAAAGAGGGGAAGAGCACCAGAGCAGGAGTAGCAGGTGAGAGGCAGAACATGCTCACCTCACTCAGGTGAGGTGGAGGCAGGTCAGATTTAACCTCCCACCAACCTTTGTGCACAGCCCTCCACAGCCAGCACCACTTCTGGGGAGTTTCCAGCACCAATTCCTAAATGCCCTTGAGCTCAGGCAAGCTGCTCTCCCTGCAGGGTGCCTAATTCACCTAGAGAAGATGGGAAAGGGGCTTGCTCATGGTTCACACACACGTGCATGAAAGGAAAAAAATTCTGCTGCATTAAAGAATGTGCTTTGGAGATCTAACAAATTCACCTTGGGGAAAAAAGCAAAGATTTTCAAACCAAACAGACAAAATAGCAACAAACAAGGTAGCAATTCCCAGAGTAACATGGTAGATTTTTCATGTCAAGATACAGATGCATCTAACAATTGCAGTTTAGCTCACTCATAAATTACTGACAATGAGGTAATTACCCAGCACCAGTCCCTGCCCTCTATTATTCAGAGACCAAGACTTTGTCCTTGTCCCTTTGCTCTTACTACCTCAGATATATGGATACAACCCATCCAACCCACTGCACTACATCTTATTTTATGTTGTTGATCTTAGAGGGGGCACGAGAAACCACTCCACTCACAGGTGGTAATTCCCATCTGCACTTTTACTGACAATACAGCTCTTGCTCTTAGTTTCCAAGCATATTGAAACCATTATCATTGCTTTACCATGATCTGATAATTCCAATTATGTTAAACTCTTCTATCACTGAGAATTCCATTACTGAGAATTCCATTTAATATCATTTTATTCTTACTAACCCCTAAGCACAGCCCATGATCAGATATTCACCTGCTTAAAAAAAAAAACAAAAAACATCTCTGAACCTGACCTAACCCTCAACTACTTCAGGATGGAAGACAGCTGAAAATACCCCCAGGAAATCCATCAGTTTTGCAGAAACTCACCTGCTCCTCTAGTTTTTATAACATGGCAATTGTGGCACAGTGCATTTAACAGAACCCTCCAAAAATTAAAGTTTCAAACTCTACAGGTTCCTGTTTTGCTGAAACTATGCAAGGCCTCTCACTCACATCTTTTAAGGCAAAGACTAAATAAAAACAACTGCTCTCTCCTATGGATTCAAGAGGGATCAAAACCTGCCAGATCTTCTGGCATTTGACAGAACAAAAAAAAGAAAGAGAATAGAAGGAAGCAAGAGACGTGCCTTACACTGTAATTTATTCTCCACATTCCCCTGTATCTGAAGGCACACCAGGTAAATATGTACCACTGAGAATTTCGAGGGAATTAGAATGCTATTACTACATTATACTTTCAAAGCCAGCCAACCTGTCCGTGTTGAGAAGCCATTAAAATGTTATCCAACAGCTCATAGCCTCAGGCTGCAAAATTTCTCAGGAACAGAGAGGTTAAGATTTCCCTCAGGAATCTTCCTCCTACAGCAGGACATGTGTGCTTCTGTAAGCTTCAACATCCCTTCTGGGAGCTGAAGGCACTGCAAAGCATCTCATCAGAGCAAAAAGAGCAGCCAGGCAGGGCCAGCCAACCAGCAATTCCAGTACAGGACCAGCTGTAGCCCATGGGAGGCTTCCTTGCCTCTCTTGGGAACTGCAGAACCTCATCCCATCCACCTCAAGTGGCTGTAGGCAGGACAGAGAAGATGGAGGACACAGCAATATTCATACTGAAAAATAGAGTGGAAGGAAGAGCAGTCATCTTCTGAGTGAGAACATATTTTCCAACTGTGCTGTGCTCTTCTCAGAAAGGCCCAAATAGAGAAAATGGCATTTTAGAGCCCATGTGAGTCACAGAATGAAATCTGCAGAAGTGTCACCACTAGCTGACAAAAATTACAGCTCCTGATCAGCAGTAAATAAGATTGTTCAGAGCTGAGACACATAACCTGGTACGTTATAAACAGAGCGAGTAAAAGCTGTAATTATCATTTTGTAGAGAAAGCCCCCTGTAAATCTGTCAGCATAATTAAAAAACCTAACACTCATTAGCCTCTTGCACACTGTGTTTGTGGCTTATTAGAGGAAAGCAGCAGCTCATATAGAGGTCACACTGGGGCAGCTCAGTCTTCTAGCACATAGAATAGTTTAAAAGTTTGGAAATTAATGCAGTAGTAAAAGCAATTTCTCTAGAAAGAGTCAGGAAATATCAATTATTGTTTATACAGTTGTTAAATTGTAGAAGTATGTCATATTTTGTGTTACTGTTAATGCTAACATTAAGGTGGCACAGTAATGAAGTCCTTCCAAAGGCACATTTACCTTTCTATTCTCCTGCTTTTAATTCAGACTAAAACATAAATCAGAGCACTGCACTTTATTACAGCTCTGGACAGAACTCCCACAGCTGCACACACAGTATCAGTGTGGGCTCAGTTCCACCCTCCTTTGTGCACCCCATGGTGGCAGCCCTGACTGTGACAATCACCACCAGCACCAGTTCAGCCCAGCAGTGGCTGCTGGAGAAGGCAGTAATGACAGCTTTGGGGAACTGCATGAACAGACACACAATTCCTCCAGATTCTGGAAATCATGGACCAGGGACCTGCAGCATAACTAACTGTCGGAGCCCAGAAACCTGGGAGTTTTGAGCTTTCTGTGCTTTCTGGCACTGATCCCCAGGAGAACACTGCTTTTGACCTGAGGCCTTGGAGAAGGCTCCAAATTTGAGTGATGGAGTTAAAATCACGGGTGTGTAGTTGAATAGAAGTGTGGGATTTCATATGGTGAAGGGTTTTAAATTTGAGGTTTCTATAATATAGTAATAGGTATGGGACAAGATGGAGGTTCTTGGGTGTTGTCTCCTTTCTGTCTTCTTCCTTCTTCTTCATGATTTCAAGTAATAGTTTTTGGTTGGACAGTTAGTGCAGCACTGTGGGTCACAGGGGTTTGGTTATTGGGTCAAAAGTATAAATAATAGAGGTGTTAGCTCTTTACTGGAATATTTAGCTTTAAACGACCTTGTAACTAGCTAGATTCAGCTCCATTTTGCTCACTTTTAGCTGGTAGCTAGAAGTGTTGCAGAACTCTCTGTACTTTAGATAAGATTTAATAAACAATCAAGCCCAAACACGAGAAAATTCATCTCCTTCGTGTTTTAATCCTAACTCTAAGTGAAGACAGAAGAAACTGCAGACAAACCATTAATTAAGTGGTGCAGATACCACCTTTACAACTAACCTGTCTCTTGTAGTTGTCTGACCTTCCTAACTTTAGCACACATTTTGCCTTAGATAGCCACAAAGCGGGAAAAAAGTCCAAGTTTATCTCAAAGTACAACTTCCACAGGAGGGTCACCATCTCTCATCTCCCCTGTCAACAAGTTTAGCCTGCTGCCCCATCTCTTTATTACCTCAGTGCCTCATTTGGACTGCTGAGAATCTCTCTGTTTGTGCTCCAGCTCCCAGGTTTGACCTGCTCTTAATTCTTCCTCAGCCTCATTAACTGCACGCTGAGGCACTGGAGCTGCCTAATGATTTGTTACTGTCAAGCCTCACATAAATCAGAGCACTGATGATGAGTTATGGAGGCATCTCTAGCCTCACCTGCTAGAAAAAGCAGCACCCCTTCAACAGATGTGGTGTATCAGGGGGAGAAGTGCCAATCATTTCATTTGAGATTCACCTCTCTCAACCCCATCACAGTCTGTGATCACAGTGCAAAGAGCCAAGGAACTGCCCAGGCACACAGAGGGAATTGCCACCTTTGTTCCCAGAGCAGGAAAGCACATCAGCAGTGGTCAGTGAGAAGCAAAAGGTTATTTTAGATGCTGCACACACAGCACCTGATCCCTCTTCCCCAGGGCTGTCAATCAGTCTGCCCTAGCCAGTTCATGGAAAGAAAATTTAACCTCATTATAGTTTTTAGCACTGCTCTGCCAGACCCGGGATCAAAACCAAGAAGGGACCTTCATTCAAAGGTGAAGATGATTCTGACAACTTTTTGATGTGTATTTTGGGAAGAAATGTCCCCAAACCATTTTCAGTATCAAAAAAAGGATTTCTGTGAAAGTTTTGAGTACAGTGATAGCTGGCTCCATTTAAGTTATCTAAAGAGATATAAATGGAGAAAGGGCACCTAGGGAAAGCAATTCTTAGTAACTTTTAGGACTGTCTTAAGAACTGTAATTTTTCATTTGTTTCTGGAATCACCATTGCTGTTGACTTTGGGACTGAAGGCTGGTTCCATCCTAAACGGACAGAATGCTCCCAAATGTCTGTGATTAGACAGGCATCTGCACACTCAAAAATGGGAAGAGAACTGGAGCCTTAGCAGTGCAAGCACCATTACCGATTCCTGATTTAAAAGCAGGTAAATTTTGGGTTCTGCTGAGATGTCCCCTAGCACTTTGGAAAGAGATTTTTGCATTTTATTTTGCTTTTACTTTCAATATTTATGCTTAACATTCTGAATACACATTTCCAGTGAACTTGTAGTTCTGCATCGCTACTTCTTGTCTGGAGAACCAGAATGCTCTGTCTTGTTTCTACCAGGCATTTTCTGAGAAAAAACAGCAGCAGCCTGTGGTTGCAGAAGTGACTAATGTGCCAACCTGCAAAAGAGACTTTTATACAATTACAACCTAACAAACACTGAACACACTACGTTTTCTCATGGTTCTGCCACACTGGGGAAAGACAGAGGTGCTTAGAGTAATTCACTCTTACCTACAGAAAATGCAGAACTAGCAAACAAGAATAATCTGTAGATTTAGCTCTTGCTGACAAGGCTTTTAAATAATAAACTATGTCATAGTGAGTTAGAGGAATCATTTACCTTGTGCAGAAGTTTGCACTGCTCTTGGTGCTGAGCGTGCAAAGCGCCCCACTGCAACCTCAGCCTCCCTTGTAACCACTGCAGGTACCGAACATCCACTCTGTCCTCAGCTCCTGCTTCACCTGGACCTTCCTGGCTGCTGGCCACATCCTCTTCACACTGAAAGCAGGAAACAACACCACACTGGTTTTAATTAGTTTCAACATTTTCAAGTCATTCAGGAGTGAATTTATAAGATATGTGGGCCAAATCGCCCTAAAATGAAGTCAATTCCAGCAGTACAGAGAAATCAGAGTACAGGACTGGAAACAGCTTAAACAAGTAGAGAAGTGTGGAATAAATATCAGCTTCTCAGCTGTGACATGGTGAGCTGTCTCCTCTCCCATCTTTCATTTTCCATACCCAGGAAGACACAATGTTCCTGAGACAGCAAGCATGTTCTTTGCCCAGATGGGAAAAATTGTATTTTGACTGGGTTCTAATACGTCAAAGAACATAAAAAACAGATTTAGCTCCTGCAGTGTCTTCCTGAGACCCTATTTTGTAAATCAGTAACTTATATAGGGACAAAACCGTGGGCCTGTGCTTGCCCAGCTATTTTCTTTTCTCCATCCAGCATTTCCCATCCGGCAGGATTGAGGAAAAGGAGAAATCATGCAGCTGGCAATGGCCAGGACTCCACAGAGGCACTGCCAGCTACAGCTGTATCATCTGGCTTGCTTGTTTTACCTTTCTCTAGAGTAATTTGGAAGGAAGAAGAGAGAAGGAAAGAGTTTCCATTTCTTCATCTTGTCCCACTTTCCTTCTGCTGCAGATAAAAAAACAACAGTAGCCAACACCTTCATCCTCTGATGAAATTCTGCAGCACATTTCTGTCATCCCTCTTTCCCGAGGAACACAGGGAATTCCACCTCCCCCAGCCACTTGCACAAAGAGATCATTCACATGTACAGACAGATCTCTCCCTTTTCAGCTAAAACTCCTGCAGATTGCAAATTAAAAGGGGAAGAAGCCATGGGTAGTTTTATTTCTGATGCCAGTAATACCATTTAAAGCTAAGCTCCCCATTTCATGCAGTCTATAGGAATGACACAAAATAAAAACAACCCATCATTCCAAACATTTCTACTACAATATGTCACAAGAAGTAGGAATAACACAGAACTGCAAGGACCTGGTTATTCAGAATGGATGTTTGCCATTCTGAAAGGAAGTGTCTCCCAGTTCCTAGACTCTCAAGACATTTCTTTAAACTAGAAATTTAAAAAGCCTATTTGAAACATGACTGTTTTCAAGAAAACACTTCAGCAGATATTTGGACCCACAGACCTTGATGGTATTTAAACATATGTGCTTCCCTGCTTCACAGATTTCCACATTCAGTAAAATCTTCAAAGGATCCAGTTGGCAGGCAAAGCTGGAATGTAGTTCCAATTTGGATCCTAAACGAACAATGCAAACTGTAAAATTAAGAGATTTAATCTTGCCTTAAATGCAGATTTCAACAGAAGTGTGTCTACAACCACGATCAAATAACCCCCTAACTCTTGTTTTAACCTAAATATCTCCAGCTGACAGGGCCTCTATCACAATGAGTGTTCCTGTTATTTATAAGCACAAAAATGCTGTCCTGGTCACATACCAAACTGTATCAATATTACAGGTTTGTTCCCTTTTGTTCTGTGGCTCAGATAAACACGTGCTATAAATCACAGAGGTGCAGGGCTGGTAAAGGGCTTCTCCTTTGAAAGGCACAGATTCATCTTTAACCAAGGAAAAAAAAAAAAGGAGGAAAGATGGAGAGAAGAGAAAGAAGAGAGGAAAGAAAGAGAGGAAAGAAGGAAAGGAGAAGGAAAGAGAAGAAGGAAAGAAGGAAAGGAGAAGGAAAGAGAAGAAGGAAAGAAGGAAGGAAACAAGGAAAGAGAGTTTGTGCCAATTCCAATGTCCCTCTTCCTCCTCTGTTCCTTTGTCTCCAGGCTCCTAATCTCCACAGTTTTTTGGGGAAATACCCTGTTTTGCCCCAGACAGGATGGTTTCTGGAGCAGGAAAACATGCAGATACGATTACCAATCTGTCCATTAGCATGATAAGCCATGCAGCTGGATATTAGTCCTGGCAGCAGAGAAAACCCACGTGTAAAGAACATTAAAACACCTCACATAAGCAGCTAGAAAGCCACAAGGCTGAAGACAGGCTTGGGAATCCCAGATTAAAATCTGCATTGTCCATAATTTACAGTTCTACTCCATCTTCCCTGGTTAGAGGTTTCAGAACAGCACAAATACTGCTCTCCTGGGGATTTATTTCAGGAAGGAATGGCATTAGACTCGATTGCTTTGGCAGTACAGTGACAAACACCATGCAGAGCTAATTTTATTGTAGCAACCTGCCTTATTAATATTAAAATAAGGAAGCCAGCCAATGCATTTTTAACAGGACCTCTCCATTATTTATTTCACAAACTGCACAAAAAATTTACTTTCACCATGAAATACTTAGCCTGGCACAAAGTAAACAAGGTAAAAAAAAAAAAAGGTCTTGCATATTATACTGTGACCTCAATTTCCAGTCCCATCTTTACAATCTAAGACTATTTACTGCTCTCTCAGTGGGTGAAAAATCACTAAAACACCAGCCCAAGCTACAGGCTTTGCTTCAAATACCACTGTGAATTTATCTAATCTATGCAGCAAGCCAGGTACACACCTACATTCCCTCTGAGATACAGAAGTGCAGATTTTTCAGTCCAGTTCACAAAGAGAGCACCCAGAGACCTCAGCAGCCTTCCCACACTTGGAATGCTCCAGGCCACTTTTGGAAGAGATCATTCCACAGCCACTTCCCAGAGAAGCATTTTCTGCCATTAATTGTTTGCTGCAATTAATGCTTCTCTTTGATTCCATCTCAGAGAAGGGATGTGCCTGGATCAGCTGCAGGAATTGGTAGTGCAAAAGTCACATGAGCAAACATCAATGCCCTCATCATCATGCTGGAGTTTTTTTCCCATTACTGGTGATACCTGAGCTGGTCTGGTCAAACTGGGTGATGTGGACTGCCAGAGCACCCCTGAGCAGTGTAACTTTGGATTAAGCAGAAGATTAAATAAATAATTAAAATAATAAATAATAAAAATGAATTTATTAAACAGAAGATAGAATGAAGCTCCTCATTTCCACTCTCACCATAACTCACCCCAAAGATTTCCATCCTAAAAGCTCCAAGTTAGAACTTTTCAGTATCCACTCCTTGGCAAGACTAAGAAAAGCAAGCACAAGCCTGATCACAGTGACAAGCATGTATTGACATGAGCTCTCTCCAAGCCAGTTTCTGAACCATCACCCTGCCCACACTTGAGCAGAACCAGCTCTCCCGTGGTAAAAGATCCAGGAGAAATAAAGAGCTAAGCCTCAGAACAAATACACATTCCAAGACACCACCTATCACCATCCCAGCTAAGGTAGCTCAAAAACTACAAAACCTGCCCCAGGCTCACAAATACACCTCAGACCTAAACATAGCTTATGTCCCAAAAGCATAGATTTATCCATTTTTGCAAGGCAGCCTAGAATTCAGTCTTTAACACACAAGTTTTGCCCTAAACATTCCATCCCAAGCTATTTCAAGTCAAAGAATAAAAAAAAAAGGTGTCAGATCATTCCCAAGAAGTGTGAATAGACTTGTGGTTAGACAATGCAGCAAGTGCATAAAAAACTCCCAACACTGCCCAAGTCCTCCTGGCAGAATTGTTCTAAGCAGACAAGTCATGAAATACAGTGAACTAAAAAAGCCTTTAGATATGAAAGTACTCAGAGGAAAAGAATAAGAGGTGGGAGAAAGGAGGGTGTGAAAAAGATATGGTGCTGTATCAATCTTCAGTCACATTCCATACATCTGAGGAAACAACTTGCATGCAACGTGCTTAGAGAGAAATTAAAGATTAAGAAGTTACAACTTCAACAGAAGAAATGAAGCTGTTCTTTTTTGGTTTGAAATACAAAGCAATCCCACGTTATCAGGAATCAGAGAGCAGGTGTACCAACAGTGGATGGAGATAAATTAAACAAGTACTTCATCACATAAATACTTCATCAAAGAACAACACCACCACCAGTGTGTTTGCAGACATGTGAGAAGGGAGCATTTCTTCCACTGCCTGCTCCATTTGAGGATTTTAGTGACTTGGTACAGAATATATCTTGCTCTGTTCATACACTGAATTACACAAACTCCAAAAACTGATTTAATAGAGAATTCCTTGCAGATCTGGCAATATGCCACAAGCAGGACTGCAGAGGAAACACTCTGCTGTGTAACTTCATCTAGACTTTCTATACTATTCCTACTGATATAGGAATCTTTGAGGCTTATAAATCCTTACCTTAATAAATTAACGTGCCCTGTGCAGGCAATGGGAGAGAAAAGGCTGTGCTGCCTGCACTGCTGTGAAACACAGAACGGCAGGGCTGGCTCCCCCGGGATGCTCTTTTCTGACTGTGAGCTGCCACCTGTCGGCCCAGGACAGAGCCCAGCTCATCCCCACCGAGCTGAGCCTTTCCCAGGCATCTTCCAAATCCCTCCAAGCACCAGCCCTCTGCCTCCACATCTGGACAGCCAGCAAGCAATCTGCTGCTCATGCTACCCATGGAGAAACCAGCCTGCTGGAACATGGATAAGGTGTTTAACCCATGGATAGATGCAGGAGGTCAAATCTCTGAGCAGAGCAACACAAAGCAGCTGCCAGCTGAACCCTCCAGTGCTCACCTGCATTGGGCTTACCCTGGCTCCAGACAGAAAATACTTCTCAGTTACCACTCAGATCTTAACCACACACAGCACACAGCCTGGTGTCACAAAGGTGGGTAGGAGCATATTTAGATCCTCACTGCAGGGCTCAGGAAAGGCAAGGCAATCACATAAATCAAGCCAATAAAGTGCTCCTGCAGCTTTTACTGAGCGCTCGTTCCGAACCGCTCGTAATTCACACAGTGGTTTTGATGTGACATAACATATGTTAACTTCTGTAATTACACATCTTTAAACAGAACATCTTTTTTTATTTTTTTTTTAATTAAACACCATAGCCAGAAATAACAGTATCAGACATGCCTTCTTAATTAATACAGCCATATATCTATCTGCAGGAGGGGAAAATGTGAAAAGGAACAATGTGAACAGATGAATGCAAAAGGGACAGCACTATTTTCATTAATAGCATCATAAACAATACTAAATGGATTTCCTCCTAGACAAGGCAGAATCCAGATTAGATTTATGCAGGGAAAGATAGATGGTAGAAAAACCCATTCCCACATGGTGCACACACCAATTAAATCTCCAGATATTTGCATAGGAGAGGAAGTTTTCCACAAACATAAATGCTCACAACATCCAAGTTGTGCTCATATCACATCCAGCAATTAAAATAAAAAAAGTGAAGTCCTGTGTTTCCACAAGGCATTTTAGCTTTTAAATTTCTGTGCCTTTTGTAAGAATTACTACTCACAACAGCACTCCCAAGAGCTTACTCTTTGGCAAAGAGTGAAAAAGAGAAGGTGCTGAGGGAAGAGAGAAAATGTGAGCACAGCTCTTATCCATGCCTGCCTTGTTCAAACAAGCCTCTCTGGCAGTAGCCACAGGCCTGAGGCACTGGAGCAGTGAGCCCTTTATCCCATCCATCCCTCCCCACTCATTTGGGAGGTTATTTTAGAGCTCTGCAGTACAGCAAAAGCACGATGCCTTTCAAAGAGCCCGGCAGCGCTGCCTCATCTTTGGAGCTGCAAGGTTTTAAAAGAACATTAAAATCCCAATGCTCACTGCATTATATATTCAGACAGAACATGGGAACTAAATATCCTAAGACCAAGATAGGGTAAACCTTAGATAGGTAAGACAGGGTAGACCTTAACTGGGAGAGGGTTCTGCAGAGCCCAAGAAATGCTGTGTGTATCTGTATATAACTGATATACACAGATAACACCTTCACTGCTTTTTTTCCCCGCTGCCTGCAGCTGTAGTTCCCCTTGCCCATGGCCATTTGCTCCCCTGTGGAAGGAGGGGCAGTCCCTGGGGGCAGAAGGATGGAGATCCCTGCAGACACAGCATACCTGGAGCTGGAGAAGCACAGGGGAACAGCACCTGCCCTGCAGGAGGGAGGAGGCAGAGCTCTGCCATGCCCCTCTCCACAAATTCCTGGGAGAAAAGTCCTCTTGAGAGAAAGGTGCTTTATTCCAAAGGATCCTCTCCAGTGAGTTAAACCCAGCTTGCTTGCAGTGGGACACCAAAAGCAGATGTTCACACTGAACTCCAAAGATGATCAGAACAAACCAAGGGCACTGGCTGCTCCCTGGCACTGGAGTGCAGGAGAGGCACTGGAACATCTCGGAATCCCTCCTGTTTCCCCAGCAGCCAAAGAAGGAGCTCCCTGTGCTGGATTTCAGCAGAGTATGACCATGGTAAACCTTCTTGCTAGCACACCAGTCCTCACCATCTTCTCCTCCCACAGCTCCAGTGCCTGCTGCTGAACCCCATCCAGAACTGTAATGTCAAGTTCAAGAAATTCTGCAACTCAGACATTACCAGATTCAATAAATTACAAGCCTTCCTGATCAGTTCAGACTTGTCTTTTAGAGTGTTTTACTTTGACATGCTGTCTGGAGAAAAAAAAACAAACCCACTTCTTAATTGTGCATTCACTGTGTCAAGCAAAGATAAATGTTGGTAACTGCAAATCTTCCAGTGTAGCATAGGAAGAAGGTACCATGACAAGTTCAAAATATGCCACAACAGACTTGTCAGCCACACTGAGGTGAGGAAAATCCTGCAGGAGAAACTTCAGGGATCCTGCCCAGGTTTCACAGATGGATTTTTAAAAAAGAATGTTCCTTAGCAGCTACAGAATCCAGCAACAGTAATAGCAGGAAAAGGGCAAAAACATAAATGGTGACAGTTACTAGGAAGACAGGGGGACAAAGAGAACAGACACGTAAGCTGAGGGAATAAGGGAGGAAAACCAAAAAATGAAAGCTGACAGACAAATACAGCCCACAAAGATCTGGAAAGTAATTACGCTTCTGAGTCAGAATCAATAAGGTTAATAAAATTCCCTCCTCTGTCCTCACTGGAATTGATGAAGACGTGGGGAAAAAATGCAGAAAACTACTTTTCCCTGAAACTAGTGCCCAAGGTTTTCTGCTGGGGGGAACATGGAGCTTGGCTGCTACTTCAACTTTCCTCTAATAACATGGTTTATGGAACAGCAGTGACTGTCAAGTTCTCTGTAAAAGAAAGGCATTTGAACAACAAGATTAGACCAAGCATAAGCTTTACACCACACTGGAAATAGCCAGTGAGCCAAACGAGACCATGACAAACCAAAGATTAATCAAATTGCAAACCTAAGGGTCAGAAGGAATGTTTATCTTCATTTTTGCCCACCAGAAGTAATTAAACTGAGTTCACTTTGGCATGCTAGAGACACACGCGTGAATTCCAAGCACAAGAGACATAATAGCTCTATTTGTTGATTACTGCAAATTCACAAAAGGGGAGGGGCATCCAATTTCACTCAGAGGGCCAGAAGCAGACACAGGGAATTAGTGGAAACAAGAACCAGTGTTTGCACAACATCTCCTGATGATCATGAGGGATATAACATCACTACACCCCTTTAAAAAGCTCTGCAGCCTCCACACATAATTAAATTACAGGGCACACAGATTAATTTCAGCTGTAGAAATAAAAGCAGTACAGGCAGCATTGCTCCCTGGAAACACAAAGAATATGTGCTCACAGAGTACTGCTGTTACCTGCCCAAACCATTACAGATTTGGAGAAAGATCACTGAAATGTAAAAAGTGAGGTAAATACATATTAGTCAAATACTGAATGTGCTAAAAAGGCAAGTTTATATCAATTATATGCTTCTCAGAGAGAATGAGAACTCCCCAGGTGTTCCTTGCAAGTTCAATGGAGGAGACAGTTTCAGTACAGGCTTTTTTCAGCTGTGTCTTGTACATTAGGATTTGTTATGTGTGAATAGGAATCAATAAATGGCACTTGAGAATAATCTGCCTGTACAGGATCACCAAAGCAACAGAAGGCATTGAGACAGACATCACAACAGTGCATAGCTGAGATGGAAACCCACAAGGGGTGTCAAAAGCCTTTGAAAACCATGTCCATCAATGACTGGCCCAGTGCTTTAATGCAATTAGCAGGGAGAATTCCCAAGCAGACACTTCAGTGCATCGATGTGAGCCTCCAATTCAGATTGGATTTAAGTCTTTATAGATCTAACAGAGTTAGTGATTACTTCTCCTGAAGAGCTGGCCCATGCAGGGTTTGAACTTTCCCTTACTGCCTCTGGAGTCACCAACCTGCTGATAGATGAGCACAGTAAATTCAGAGAACCTGAACTGCTGCAGCTCAGCTCTGAAGTTTATCATGGATCATGGATCCCCTCCTCCTGCACAGCAACACAGTTTACTCCTTTAGCTGTTTCCCCTCCCAGTTTGTAAACTCCACATGCCAGAAGAGGTTGAAGGATCCTTCCCAGTTTATAAACTTCCCAGCTTATAAACTCCACATGCCAGAAGAGGCTGAGGAAGGGCTGAAGGATCCTTCCCCAGCCCTGCTCACTGGGGGAACCTGCCCCAGGCACCAGGATCCTGACTCAGGAGACACTGCAGAACTGCCCTGCCAAAAAAAACCCAGCTGGAGGTGCCCTGAAGGAAGGAAGGAATCTCTTACCTAACACACAAAAGCAGCCAACCCCCAGCACCACCCCAGGCTAACCATGTCTGTCCTTACCACAGCTACCTCACAGTGAGTTCTGACTGCAGCAGCACTACCTCCCACCACCTTTCATCATCTTGGAGTTTGTGATTTCACTGAACTTTTGATTCTGAAGATGTAAGTGCATGTAAAAGTCAGCTTGTGGAAGCTTTCCCCAGCCCAGGATCAAAAGATTAAGAATTCCACGCAGAGCTTGAGCTCCTTGTCCATCATGTGTCATGAACACCCTTGTACCTCTGAAAATCCTTTAGAGCTGATGGAAGTGTTCAATTTGCAGGGAAAGGAAACTGGGTTGCTAAGGAACTGCAGATGAAAAAAAGGCCAGAGTGTGGTAGTCTGAAATGAAATTATTTAAATTAATTGGGCCTTGATATGTTGGGTATTTGGCACATTATCAGCAATTCAGCAGGCTTTGTTTTACACTTAGGCTGAAAGAACAGTCAGAACATGATTGCACACTTAATTTGGGGATTAGCTCCATTCTCTTTTCTCACACAACAGATCCTGTTCATCTTTGTGGATTTCAGACAAAATTTTAAAAGCAAAGCACATGAATATCAGTTTGAACTAGAGCTATGCCTACAGTTACTGAGACTCCTTTCCCTTAAATGAAGACAAAGAGTAAGGATTTTCTCTGAATTTATTCTCACTGGTAGCCCAACAGATGCACTTTTCCAGCAAGTACTGGCTTTCACACTTTGCTCATTTTGGCAGAGATCTCAGCCATGCACAGAACCAAATGTATTGCATGGATTTTTGTTTTGCAACATTTTCACTTCAGGAAAATATTTTCAATTGTTTGTAATCATTAAAGATTCCATTCAGTGAAAGATTTTTCAAATTCTCAACTGAGAATTTCATTTCAGTTGTTTTAAAGAGCATTTCCTTTCCTTTCTTCTATTTTTTGAAACAGATCTTTCCTGAGTGAAGGTTTTCTCCTCTTCTTTCACCTTTTTATTTCACTTTACTGCAATAGAAGAGAGTTAAGACTGCAGAGACTACACCTCTGGTGTGCTAACTTACAAGATGTCAGGTAGCAAAGTGACAACCTCACCTTCCCCCTCTCTTACTGAGATTTTGGGGTTTTATTGGTGAACACTGGCTGATGAGCAGGCTCTGCCACATGGTTATCTCACAAAATAACAACAGCCAGCAAATAACAGTATGTAACAACAAAACTTCACACTATGAACCAAACAAACAACAGGTTTTCTTGAGTGGTTTACAAGGAGCAGATTCACTGACCAAAATGAGGTGTGACCCACCCATCTCCTCCTCACCCACCACTGCCTCCCTGCATCCCTGCCTGTGCATTCCCAGATTTTCATTTGGTTGGCTCCTAAAGGCTGAATTTATTATTTTGCAATGCCTAGTTGATCAAATAAAAGATAAGACCTCTCTCTCAAAATTCCATTTGTTTTAACTTTCTTGTGATGGAGAATCACAAAGCCCACTAGTCATGCTGTGACTACCTTCTTTTTTTTTCCCTTGTAATTATCTATTTTTATTGGAGCATGAACACTGCTGGATGAACAGCATACAAGAAATGTTTCCATTCATACAATAAGCTTTACATACACGAGCTAACTCCAACTTCCAGTCTTTAAAATTTTTGTCTGGTCCATTAAAAAAAAAAAAATTCAGACTCTTAAGCCTTTCCAAACACTGTTTTGGACAGTTATTGAGTAAAAGCATTTAACATGCATTCCATGCTTTTAGAGAAACACAAGTACAGCAGGTGAGAACTGACACACTAGTATGTGTGGCCATAAGAGATAACATTGTATTACCATAGTTCTTTCATCCCTTTTTGGGAAATGCAAAACTTAAAGCCTTCAGAGAAAATAACACAGGTGCTGCCCCATTCCCTGAATTCACGTCACATTTACTTGTCACTCTTTCATAACAGAAATTAAGGACACAAAAAAAAAAACCCTGCTACCACAGATGAAAACAAGAAAAAGGTAAAAGAGAAGTTTAAAGTAAGTTCTCCAGCAGTGTGTTTTTTCTGAAATCTCAAGGCACCCTTCACATAAGTGGATGGCACTGCCACTCAGCTCAGCCTCTTGTGCTCCCTCTTCTGTGCAGCAAGTAATTGTAGTGCAGCAAGAATGATCCCTTTCCTCAAAATACTTCTTGTAATGTTGTTACAAAGAGGATTCTTTCCTGTTTTCCATTTGTACAAGTGTTTTCTTTCTGAAGACACTGTTTTTATATAACAGCTTTCCAAACTTTGGCTTTCCTGCTTTGCTGCCCCCTAAAAAGGCTCTAGAAAATCAGGGAAAAAACATACATGGATTCATGAAAGACCACAAACCTTAGACACCACAAGATTATCAGCAGGTAGAATTTCCAACCTTCAATGTCTTTTGCCAAAAAGCTAAAATTCTGTGAGCCTGTCACTTTGAAGCAGACTGAGCAGTAATTAGTGTCTGACTAGATGATGGTTACTTCAGAACAGACTTTCTATGTGCTAACAGCTTTTATTAATGGAGAAAATAACACACTCCACTGTGTTTTCAAAGAGGTTACAAGGTCATTAGTTACCTCAAGAGCAGGAGCTGCCATTTGAGACCTTGTTGTTTGCAAAAAGTGTTGTTTGCCTTACCCTTACCTGCTCTACCCAACAGTGCCAACACACCCAGCACTCATCGCTAACCTGTTTGCCTGCCCTGCAGAACCACTCACAGCTCAGTCTGGGAGCACAAAACCCTGCAGCAGAGATTGGAGAGATTCACTTACCTGCACTCCACAGTGGTCTCACCTACACTGGAAACAGAAATCAGGGAATTCAGGCAGGGGTGGGAGTTGATAAAGAACCCAGATGACCTGCACACAGAAAGCTTAGAGAAGGGAAAGAAAAGAGCTGCTGGCTTTTTTTAGAGCTGAAATCACTCATCTGCCAACCCATCACACACTGGTGGTAACATAGCTGCTGTTACAGGTGACCTGGGGACAGGTGGAATAGAGATAGTGCTGAAGGCAATCTCATCCCTGCTTCCACAAAGAATGGAAGCAGCCTTGCCCTTACCAGGGCCCAGCTATGTCCAGTGAGGATGGGTGTTACAGAACAGTGAGTTAGCCAGCTGAAGTTTGCTGGTGCTGTCAGGAGGAAGGGTTAGGGTGTTGTGGGAGGGACAGGAAGGAGTTGGCTATCAGAGAAGGAATCAGTGTTGTGTGAAGCTGCCTGTGGGAAATTTACAGGGAGAAGGCACAAAGGTTTTACTCTCGGACAATAAGGGACTGATGCTTGCATCAGTTATGAGAACACCATCAATCGATGCCTCATGTGAGGAGCTACCAACAACAGATGGGGCAGGGTGCAAGGACACATTGGTGCCCTGTGTGAGGAGGTACAATGACAGGGCAGGGTGCAAGGACACATTGGTGCCCTGTGTGAGGAGTTACAATGACAGGACAGGGTGCAAGGACACATTGGTGCCCTGTGTGAGGAGTTACAACGACAGGGCAGGGTGGAAAGACACACTGGTGCCCTGTCTGAGGAGCTACCAAAACCAGGCAGGACAGGGTGGAAGGACACAGGCAGGACAGGGTGGAAGGACACAGGCAGGACAGGGTGGAAGGACACATGCTCACCATGCACACAGAGGTCTCATCCCCAGTCTGGAGCCTGTTCTGAGCCAGCAGCTGCTCCAGGAGGTGCAGGCTGTGCAGCAGCCAGGAGAAGGCCAGCAGCAGCTCACGGCTGCCCCTGGAGCCATCAGCAGGGAGCTGCTGGAGCTGGGGCCGCCCGTAGCCGTGGTACCACAGTGCCCACTTCACAAAGCTCACCTGGCCACCTGCAAGGACAAAACAGCCCAGAGTGACACCCTGCAGCCATGCTTTCATCCCTCCAGCTCCACAGCTGCTCCTCCCAAGGGCACATGTTGGAACCCTGAAGTTCCAACCTGGGAGTTCTGAACTTTCTGTGCTTTCTGACACTGACCCCCAAAAAATCACTGCTTTTGACTTGAGGCCTTGGAGAAGGCCTTCAAAATTAAGTAACAGAGTTAAAATCACTGGTATGTAAAGAGAATAGAAAGGTGTAATTTCACATTTCACTTTAGAGTTTTAGAACACAGTAATAAATATAGGACAAAATGTGTTATCTCTTTCTTCCTTCATGTTCCTTCTTCATCTTAGTTTCAAATAACAGTTTTTAGTTAGATAGAAATTACTGCAGTACAAGTCACAACTGTTTGGTTATTAAGTCAAAAGTATAAATAATATAAATGTTAACTTTTATTAAGATAATTAGCCTTTAAAAAACCTTATAACTAACTAAATTTACCTCCATTTTCTCACTAATAGCTAAAAGTACTAAAGAACTCTCTGTACTTTAAATAAAATTTAATAAACAACCAAATCCAAACAAAAAATCCATCTCTTAAACATTTAATCCTAACTCTGAGTAAAAGCAAAAGAAAAAAGCTAACCACTTTCAGGCAGAGTTTTTAATCCAGCCTCAGGAAGACTGGGGACTTAGTTCTTTATCAACTGTTGTTGTAGCCTTGCCTTGGAGACAGAAATAAGATGAATTAGATCGTTTTTTTAAATAGAATAAAAATTTTACTTTTATTGTACAATTGTAAAATTTTCTTTTTATATGGTATTAGAAGGTACTGTGTTTGAATTTAATAGGTTAGCAAGTTATTGAAACTCAACTGGTTGGTGATGGCTAGTGTACATGTTTATCAGATTTTTTTCTTTCTTTCTAGCTTTATTTTTTCTTCATGGATTCTCGTGGGATAGACTTCTTATTTTTGTAGGTGTGAACTGTTTTCTCATAAGAATAGCTTGTTATGTAAACTGATTTTTATTTTTACAATTTTCTTCTCATGGGAACTTAAGAGGTTAGCTTAGCCAGAATAGTAAAGTTTAAACCATGTTTTATAAGGTCTTCCTTTTATAAGGTTTTACCTATATACAACAATCAACAACTGGTGAAGGACAGGGGGGAAAGTGTAAAAAGCCTTCTTTATGCTGCCCCATTCTGATTAGAGGAACTGCTGCTCAGGGAAAAGAAGAAATTCAAAGCTGGGATCAAGAACAGTAATGACCTCTCAGAAATTAACAAAAGCAACAAAGGTAATTAGCCACCCCCACTAGAATGGGACTCCATCTCACCTATTCATTTTTTATGAGTCACCAAGCATGCTATGAATTAGTAAACACTCTGAAATCACTTTACTCATGAGCTGAACTGGAATTCAGAGATAGGAGCTTCACAGCCTGCTGCAAATCTCTGAGCACCAGAGAGCAGAGATAATGCAGCACAGCACATGGGCTGTTAAATTCTCAGGAAGGCTCTGATCCATATTCCTTCACACCAGCAAATGTTACCTGACAGCTACAAGACAGGCACTGCAGGACTGGAAAATACTGAGGAAACACAGAGAAAGTCATTATTAAAAAAAGCTTTGCCCAGTAAGCCTTGGCTCTGCACTAAGTCAAAAACAGAATAAAGAACATAATTAGGGGGACAGTGAAAACAACACCTACTGGCTAAGAACCAACAGTGGTAAAAGGAAGACCTGCTCAAAAAGTTTCTGGAGCTCTCTGAGGGCAACAAGAAGCAAGACATTAAGGAAGATTCAACCAAATCAAGCCATTTAGACTTCCCACTGAGATTCAGCTTGCACAAAGAAACCAAAGCACTACAGTGGAGGGAGAGGAAAAGCCCTTGAATCAATGACAAGTGCCCAGCAGACAAGAACCAGAGGGCAGGAACAAATAGTGGTTTCACATGAGGGCTCTGTGCTAAACAGCTGCTGTTCAAACAGCTCAAAATGACACTTGGAGAATGTGACAGTGACAGAAAACTTGGTGCTGATGTGATAATAGTAGTAAAGAATGCAGGCACATCATGAAGGACTGCAGAACCTTGAGCCCAAACTTTAAAAAGACAGATAAAAGTATTTTTAGAAAAAAATGAAAAATTATGTGCACAAAGAAAGAAATGTTCCTAACTTTACTGATTTACAACATTAGACTGGACCTGGAATTGCTCAGTGGGCTCAGGAACACAGTCTCAGATGATGATAAGGTTTTTAATGACAGTATCACAATTGGTTCTGACAGGCATCCAAAGGCAAACTCAGTGTGATAAACGTAGCCAGGACACTGAACAGAACACAATTACCCGCTGTGACCCCTATTTCTTCACTCCCATTAAGGCTACAGACAATTTGGAGAGAAAGAATGAGAAAGGACAAGTACAGTCACAAGCACAGAACAGCTGCATTGTAAGAAGCAATGAAGTAAGCCAAGAAGATGAGCAAGAATGGATATGACAAAACTCTTCAAAATCCTGAGTGCTGTGCAGTGGGTGAAGAGTGGATGATTTGTTTGCACAACACGCAGCACAAGAACTGTGAACCACCAAAGTTAGCAAGCACATGAGTCGAAACAAGATAAAAGAGATGCTCTTCACACACACAGCAAAATTCTGAAATTGCTCACTGTGGGACACTGTGGACTCTTTAAGAGTCACTCAGGCTCAAGGAGGAACTGGAATTACAGAACAGCAGCTCGTGGAAGCTTATGAAACACAAACATATCCTCTCTGGATGGGAAAGTCTGAGATGTGAACTGCTGGAGGCTGAAGGAATATTCCCCCATGCTGTGGAAAGCATCCTGCTAGATTTGCTCTTTTCTTTCCCTCGGGCATTCACTTTGACAGCTGTCACAGCTGGGTGGAGCTAGAGGAATCTACAGTTTCACGCACTTCAGGCATTCTTACAAAGCAAAAGACCTAAATCACTCAATTTGCTCTTTCCACAGACCCTGTGAATGAAACAAGCAGCTTCCCTTCCCCATCTCAGGGTGGCAGAAATGCCTGTGGCTTGCTAAAAATCCTGCTGTAGATGTGCACTCCAGTCCCTCAAGCACAAGAGGAGCATGGTGATATTTATTTTGATCACTCATGAACATTCTTACATGAGCAGGGTTTTCACGTCATCCTTTCCTTTTTTTGTGTGCATTTTTCAAGAAATGAACTGCCATAACAGGTAAAGGCAGAAATACTCCAAAAGGAAGGATGATCAGGCCATGCTTTCATCCTTTTTCAAAGCAAATAAGCATCACATGCTGCCATCTGCAGTTCAAGGAGCTCCTCAAAAAACCACATATCAAAGTGGAGGAAAGGAGAGCAAGTCAGGTTGTTTTTTTTTCTTTTATCATCATTTCCCTGCTCTGATATATCACTCAGGCCAGACCCACCAAGGAAATTCACCACTTGTATTTCTGTGTTGTTCTGGTCCTTTATCTCCCCCTCTTTTACTGCAACACTCTGCCCTCACAGGAGAGGTGTACCAGGCAGGAAAATTGGGAGTGAGCAGTCAAGGCATGGATCTGGAACTGGGCTCAAAGAACCTTCCTATGACCACAGAGAAGTCCCTTTGTTTTCCTCACCTCTAGAGTGCTCAAGTTAAAAGGCAAAAGTATACATGGAGTAAAGGTTATGTGAGTACCCAGGACCAAGATGGATTATTCTGTAATGTGCAGCCAAGAGAGAGGAAAAAACATCACTCAGATGGAAGATAACACCAGACACCTCTCTGACATCATCTTATGGCATTAGGATTAGGAAATTCATATAGGAAGGAAATTCAGCAAGTAAGACCAAGCTGGGGATGAACATCAGGGTTCAGCTCACTTCAAGCTGTACTCAAGCTGTGCTCTTCCACTGTGAGTCCTGACAAATATTTCCAGTGATTTACAAGATGATATTCAAATAAGGGCTATGCACTAGCCTGGCAGGCTGAAATGGAAAGGAACTAAAAACCAAGCACAAGCATAGACACAGATCCATTACTTCATGCACTCAGACAAGAAACACCTGCATACGTAGTGGTATTATGGGAAACCACTGCTTCAGAAGAACATTTTCTGCTGCACTTGTCAAACAAACAAAAATCTATTGCAGCTCCAGACCTCTTTCACATGCTACAAAAAGTAACCAGCAATTCCAGCTGGAGGAAATGTTTCCTCCAACCATCCAAATGTATATTGCACTGCTACCTGGTGTGGCTGTCAGGTTGTTGTTACCCAAGTTCATCAGCCTCTGTGAAGAACAACCAGCATGGAACCCTCAAACATTATTTCATCAGCAAGGTTATGCCCAGAGTATTCACACAGCTTACTCTGAATCTCCACTGTCCACTAAACTGCTGTGACATGTTTAAGGGGCTGAATTTTACAGTAAGTTTACACCAGAGTTTACATTTAAGTGCTTTTCACTGTGTGAAGAAGAAATTCTCACAGAATGAGAATCCAGGAGTCAGCTGCAGAATTTTATAACCATTGACTGGCAGGCTTCAGTGGGATTCCTGAACTGGCCAAAGATCAGTGTTTCCTTTTGAAAAATAAAGGGTACAAGACCACTGGAGAATGGCTTCTCTTTTCTAGAAAGCTGCTTCTATGCACACAGTAACCCCTACACCAAAGGAGTCTTCACAGCCTTCCTCTGGGATCTGGCAACTGCTGCTCTCCCTGTTTTAACCAAGGTAATTAAGAGGTTGTACAAAAAGAGCAAAGGAAAGGAGAGCTTGATCTGTGGACTAAGGCACTAGACTTGGATTAGAGGAATCTGTTTCAATTCTCTACTGTGTATCAGGATCCTACACAAACCTGAGAAAGTTATTTAGTGCCTATGCCCAAGGCTTAACTCATTTGCATTAAATACACAAGAGACCAGAGCTGGGGCAGAGAAGAAAAGCAGTGAAATATTGATTGTGTTCACAGCAGACAACTCATTCACTTGCCAAGCAAAAGTAATTAGTGTCATTTGAAAAACAGTACAGCTCTCCAGCCTGAATTTCAGCTTTAATCATCAAGTTGAGACTAAGAAGGTTTCTCAGAAATCAGCTGGGCAGTTCTCAGCAGAACCACACATTGCTCCCTCACAATATACCACTGAAGGCTGTGCTTGCTCTCTCTAGAGCCAGGAACCTGCCACGTGCACTTGGAAATCCTGTCCCCAAATGCCACAGGCAATTAGTATGGGAGCAGCCAGGATCCAATAAGGCTGCACATGTGCAGCACCACATCCACAATGCTGTGGGAGACAGTCAATAAATAGACTTGCCATACACCTAGCAGATTGTGGATGAGTGGAAAAATAAAAACAGCCAAATGAAAAATAGCAGTCCTGCAAGTAACAGGACTTCCTGCTGAGCTACCAGCAAAACTATGCTGGTTCTGTTCTGCATTCCACAGTGCTTAACCTTCCTTAATTCCATTTACAGAGCCACCAGCCTCACAGCTATTCAGGGGCTTATACAACGTTGTTTAGGCTGTTTTGCTTTCAAGGGCAAAAGTGAATATTAAGTGGATTTGGTATGAGGAGATCTTGATTCATCACAATACAATTCTCATACAATGAAAAGGCCCTAGACAGACATGTCTCAAGGGAGAAGATGGGGAGCAGTGCTGTACTTGGAGTAACATACATTTAAGGAGTAAACAGAGCTCTGCTATTTTGAGAAGCCAATCTACATTCAGCTCCTCTCTGGAGCAGTGGCCCTGTTCACAAGCCATTATTCACAGCCCCCCTAAAACAATCACACACAGTCTATTTCTTGTTTTGTGTACAGCCTCAATCCAAAACACTGCCTTTATGGTTCTCATGTTGCAATTCCTGGCTCTGACACAGAACTGGATAGAAAAGCACCAAGAGAACCATGGGAATGGGAAAAGAAGCAACCAAAGGAAAACCAAACCTACTTCTGTCTTTGCAGATACTGAGAATGCATAGCATCATTGCAGAGATTTACCTCCAATAAAATGTCACAGGGATGCAAGAGCCTGTGCAAACATCCCAGTTTCCAGGACAAAGCACATCAAAGAGTAGCAAACCTGCCTCACTGAACATTTACTCACCAGCAAACCTGACACCCAGTACATTGGTGGCACACGTGTTCAAAACACAGCACTCAGGACAGGGAGCCAAAGGCCAACAAATCCAACAAAACCAGTGCCAATACTTCCCCAGCACAGATGGAAACTGCAGTCAGCAGAATGATGTTACCTATGGCATCAGACTCTGTCCACCTGCCCCCATGGATCTGCTTCAGAAGCACATACAGCAGCCTCCAGAAGTCCAGGCTCTGCAAAAGACAGGGGTGGAAGGGAGATAAGCAGGAAAAATATCTGCAATATTATTTAGGCTCAATTAGGCAATTAAGCCCATATCTGAACATCACACATGGAATAGGACACCTGCTGACCCAGCCAACACCATCTGATCAGGCAGGTTCATGTATTACCTGCTCATGAACACAGAATCTACAGAAAGGAGCACCCAGAACGAAAAGGGCTAATGCTGGCTGCACACCCAGCACCTCTACTGTGAGACCCATGTGTAGAGGAGCATTCTAAAATCTGTTCTGACACAACCACACGTGGCACAGCTCACCCACAGTCAAACAAGAACACACTGGTAAGATCTGACCAGGACAGTGTCAGAAACTCACGAACAAGAGGAACCACAGAATGAGCTAGAACTGGGAATCATTTCTTGGCCACACAAGGACAGCATGCTGACAAACTCAAATAGTGATTCTTACAGCTGGAATTTCAGTCAACACTCATAAAATCCTTAAAATAGCTGAGGAAGGGAGGTACCCTGTGTGTGAGCTGGAAGCCTCGGAGGCAAAGCAGCAAGACCCAAGCTGGGGTATGGTAAGGGGCAGCAAAGCCCAGGTGACACTGAGAAGGGTGAAATACCAATGCTTGACTTACAACCACAGTAGGACACAGCCCTTCCCAGAGCAGGGAGTCTGCTGAGAGCTCCCTAACACGGGTCAGCTGGGACCGCACCAAACAGGGACTGCACAAACACACACAGCAGGGACTGCACAGAACACACAGAGCAGGGACTGCACCAAAAACAGAAAACAGGGACTGCACCAAAAACAGAAAACAGGGACTNAAAGCAGCAAGACCCAAGCTGGGGTATGGTAAGGGGCAGCAAAGCCCAGGTGACACTGAGAAGGGTGAAATACCAATGCTTGACTTACAACCACAGTAGGACACAGCCCTTCCCAGAGCAGGGAGTCTGCTGAGAGCTCCCTAACACGGGTCAGCTGGGACCGCACCAAACAGGGACTGCACAAACACACACAGCAGGGACTGCACAGAACACACAGAGCAGGGACTGCACCAAAAACAGAGAAGAGCGACTGCAGAGAACACACGGAGCAGGGACTGCACAGAGCAGGGACAGTACAGAACACACAGACCAGGGACTGCACACAACACACAGAACCGGGCCCACACAGAACGGGGCTCACACAGAACCGAGCCTGCACAGAACCGGGCTCACACCGAACCGGGCCCGCACCGCAGCAGGGCTCAGCGGCCGTGGCACTGCCCCCAGTCCCTGTCCCAGCTGCCCGGTGCCGCTGCCCCGTGCCGGTGTCCGCAGGCTCTCTCAGGCTCTCTCAGGCTCTCTCTCCTCTCTCTGGCCCTCACGCACCGCCTGCGGCCGGTCGAACCTGGCGCGGCGCAGGGTGTCGGGGGCGGGCCGGCCGCGGGGCGGCAGGGCCCGGCACAGCGCCCCGACGGCGGCGGGCAGCA
>VWZS01010441.1:420055-536123 GCA_013397075.1 Rhabdornis inornatus | reverse complement strand
CGGGCAGCGCCGGGCCGCGCTGCCGGGGCTGCTCCCGGGGCCGCATCCCGCTGTTCCCGCCGTTCCCGCCTCTATTCCCGCTGTTCCCGCTGATCCCGGCCCCGGCAGGAGCGCCCTTCCGGGCCGCCCGCCCGAGCCAGCGCCCCCTGCCCGCGGGAGGGAGAACTGCGGGCGCGCCAGCCCTGCCTGTCACCCTGGATGTGCCTGAATGTCCCTGGGTGTCCTTGCATCTCCCTCGATGTATCTAGGTGTCGCTAGGTGTCCCTGCATCTCCCTGGAGGTCCCTGGGTGTACCTGGGTGCCGCTAGGTGTCCCTGCATCTCCCTGGATGTTCCTGGATGTATCTGGGTGTACCTGGATGTCCCTAGGTGTCCCTGCATCTCTCTGGGTGTCCCTAGATGTATCTGGGTCTCCCTGGATGTCCCTGGGTGTAACTGNCAGGGACTGCACAAACACACACAGCAGGGACTGCACAGAACACACAGAGCAGGGACTGCACCAAAAACAGAGAAGAGCGACTGCAGAGAACACACGGAGCAGGGACTGCACAGAGCAGGGACAGTACAGAACACACAGACCAGGGACTGCACACAACACACAGAACCGGGCCCACACAGAACGGGGCTCACACAGAACCGAGCCTGCACAGAACCGGGCTCACACCGAACCGGGCCCGCACCGCAGCAGGGCTCAGCGGCCGTGGCACTGCCCCCAGTCCCTGTCCCAGCTGCCCGGTGCCGCTGCCCCGTGCCGGTGTCCGCAGGCTCTCTCAGGCTCTCTCAGGCTCTCTCTCCTCTCTCTGGCCCTCACNGTCCCTAGGTGTCTCTGCATCTCCCTGGATGTCCCTGGGTGTAACTGGGTGTCCCTAGGTGTCTCTGCATCTCCCTGGATGTCCCTGGGTGTAACTGGGTGTCCCTAGGTGTCTCTGCATCTCCCTGGATGTCCCTGGGTGTAACTGGGTGTCCCTAGGTGTCTCTGCATCTCCCTGGATGTCCCTGGGTGTAACTGGGTGTCCCTAGGTGTCTCTGCATCTCCCTGGATGTCCCTGGGTGTAACTGGGTGTCCCTAGGTGTCTCTGCATCTCCCTGGATGTCCCTGGGTGTAACTGGGTGTCCCTAGGTGTCTCTGCATCTCCCTGGATGTCCCTGGGTGTAACTGGGTGTCCCTAGGTGTCTCTGCATCTCCCTGGATGTCCCTGGGTGTAACTGGGTGTCCCTAGGTGTCTCTGCATCTCCCTGGATGTCCCTGGGTGTAACTGGGTGTCCCTAGGTGTCTCTGCATCTCCCTGGATGTCCCTGGGTGTAACTGGGTGTCCCTAGGTGTCTCTGCATCTCCCTGGATGTGCCTGGGTGTCCCTGGATGTCTCTGCATCTCTCTGGATGTTCCTGGATGTATCTGGGTGTCCCTGGATGTCTCTGCATCTCCCTGGATGTATGTGGGTGTACCTGGATGTCCCTAGGTGTCTCTGCATCTCCCTGGATGTCCCTGGATGTCCCTAGGTGTCCCTGGATGTATCTGGGTGTCCCTGGATGTCCCTGGGTGTACCTCGGTGTCCCTAGGTGTCTCTGCATCTCCCTGGATGTGCCTGGCTGTCCCTGGATGTGCTTGGGTGTCCCCGCATCTCCCTGACCACCGATGGTCCCGACGCTGATTCCGCCTGCTCTGGTGGCTCGGGGCACAGAGGGCTCCTGGTCCCCCTGGGCATTGCCCCACACATGTCACCTCCCTGAGCCATGGGCGTGTCTCCTGCCCCAGCAAAAACCCTGGGGAAGCCCTGTGAACCTCCTGCACCCTTCCTGGTGGACAGAGCTGCTGCAAAACCCAGCTTTGGCTCTTGCAAAGAAACAGCTCTGCTGCAGTCAGAAAGCTCCTGGGATGATGGGAGAGCAGGGTTTGGCACAGCAGCTCTGTGGATATTCCTGCCTGCCTCTTGCTCAGTGGGTATGATGGGTCCCTGGGCATATAACCCCAGAAATAAACAATCCCAGGGATTAATCCTTGGGGAGGAGAAATGGAGTGCTGTTTGGGAGAAGCCTAAATCCGCCCATGATCAGGATTTACAGACCCAAAAGCTGGCGCAGAGCTGGATTCCTGCTGTGGGTTTGCAGAGGGAGCACAGCTGCTCTGTGCCAGGGACACGGCTCTGCTCTGCCAGCACTGCAGGGATCCTGCCTGTGCCTGGACATGAGACCTGCTGGAAGCCTCCCTGATGGCTGCTTGGCCACTTCCCCAGTTCACAGCCCATTTTATGTGCTCACTGTGGATCTAGTGTGATGCCTTTGCTTCTTTTTCCACCAGTATCTGCACAACGTGAAGCAACACGTGAAATTCCTTCCCGCTACAGAACAGGCTCCTGCAGCCAAATGGCTGCTCACAATGAGGAGAGAAATCCCAGTGGTCCAGAGAGACCTCCAGCCAGCATGAACTGTGGCTGCACTCTTTCCCTCTGCTTGCTCCCCTCCTGCCTCCCAGCCCTTCCCAGTGCTGAGCACTGCTTTAGAGCTCTCTCAGTCCTGTGGATCCTGGCTCCTGCTCCAGCCAGCCCTGAAAGGACCCCTGGGTGTGAGTTATCCAGGCTTAAGGATTTTTAAAATATCTTCTCTAGCTGCTGTTGTCTCACATCCTCCTTTCCTAATGGCCTGGAAAGCATTTTCCTTATCCCTCGTCCAGTTCTAGCTCAGTAATCTGTATCCACTTCTTTGCTCTCCTTCCTAACAGGCTCGGCATTCCTACATGGTTCTTTGCCTTAGGTTTCCAACAGCCCATAAAGTCCATTTTTTATTGCGCAGAGCTTTATCAAACTGGGACAACCCTCTGCTGTCTTTGGCATCCTCCTTGGCTTTCCATACCTTGCTGCTATCGGGCGCTGTCTGCTCCCTCCATGACACATCTCTTGTCTATTTTCCCGTCCCTGCTGCAGTCTCCAGGCAGGAGGACCTTCAGCTGCAGCCAATTTCCTGTGTTTTCTTGACCACTCCATAAACCCAGCTCGAAGTTATCCCTGTCCCCACACACATTCCTCTGTCTGGGCTTTTCCTCCCCAGGGCAGCTTCCGAGACAAGGGCTCTCCTGCATGGCCCAGTGCACGCACAGTGAGTGGTTCTGTCCATCCCCCCTCCTCTGGGCTCCTGTCCTGCAGCCAACACCCCCAGGCCAGTGAAATCACCACTCAGCAGCTGGGACTCACACCATCCCAGCACACTCTCCATTCTGCTGGCCAAACCAGCCCCGTGGCACCTCAGCACAGAGCTGGCCACCCTGCTGTCCCCTGGTCCAAAACAGCCCCATGGCATCCACCTCAGCACAGGGCTGGTCACCCTGCTGGCCAGCATCCCCTGGTCCCTTTCCCCATGGCACCTCAGCGCAGAGCTGGCTGCTCTGCTGGCCAGCATCATCTGGTCCCTTGCCCCATGGGCTCAGCCAGCACAGGACTCCTGGCGCTGTGCAGGGCTGGCACTTGCCCACAGGCAAGCTGGAGGCCAGGCAGACCATCCCAGGCTCTCTGGCACTGCACAGCACAGCATTCAGTGCCAGCTGCCAGGCCCCACTTATCTGCTCTGCTGGCTGTTCCCAGGCTGGGAGAAGCCCAGGGGAAGGCGATGGTTTCCTGCTGCAGAGCTGGACTGTGTGCTAGGGACAGACAGAGGAGGTGATGCTGTGACAGCCCCCAGCATGCTGTGCCAGCAGGGATGGCTATGGGACGACACCGGCAGCAGAGCCCTGCTGTATCCTGGCCACTCTCACTTCCCCGAGGAGAGCCCTGCTCATCCTGGCCACTCTCACCTCCCCCAGCAGAGCCCTGCTCATCCTGGCCACCCTCACCTCCCCTAACAGAGCCCTGCTCGTCCAGGCCACTCTCACCTCCCCTCTCCCAGGCAATAGCATCCTGGCAGATGAAAAACAGGAATGGCTGGCTGGCACCAGCACACAGCCCTGATGTCATCGTGGAGATTGGAAGCCTCTCTATAAAAAGGAAGCAGGACAGAGCTGGTTTTTCGGCTGTCCCCTGGCTCCCAGGCACTGAGGCACATTCAGGGCGAGCATGGCAGTGGGGACCACGATGGGAAGGGAAAATCCAGGGATGCTTTAGCAGGGAGAGGCCACTGGACTTCGCCCTCTGGTGGTTCCTGGGCTCACATGGTGCCACATGGCCGCACTGACGCTGTTTTGTGCCAGCTGCAGTCACTTCCATGATGGGTGACATGGGTGCCTGTTTGCCCCGTGCCATGGCAGCTGGCCACCCTGCACACCCTGCTGTGTGCCAGGGATGGTGACAGCAGCACTGTCCCATTGCCTCATGCCGATTGTATGTGATAGCAGCCACCCCAGCACAGCTCCTGAGGTCACCTCTCTGCCAAGGGGAAGGTGTGAGCTCTCCCCCTGAGCACAAACAGCTCCTTTGGTCTTTTGGCGTTTTTTCCTTGATGCTTTTATCCCCGTGAAGGCGTGGGTGGGAGCCAGCCTGTCTCCTGGCTGGGAATCATCACTTCCCACGCTCCACCACTGCCAGCTGGGGTGGCCAGATCTCCTCACTTCTCTCCTTGCCCTCTCCTTCCCCCCTCCTTCCTGCAGAGCAGAGCACAGCCTCCCTCCCTGCCCCTGCCTGCTCCAGGGAGGCTTGAGCAGCTCAGGCAGGCTGCACCATTTTCCAAACATTTCCAGCTCCTTCCCAGCCCTTTTATACTCTCCCCTCACTGGAACATCAGATTAAGCAGAGTGGGAAAAGCATCACCTGGCATGGCCGTGATGCTGGCAGAAAGGAGCCAAGCAAGCACAGGGCAGTGGGCAGGGATTGCCTGCACACATGGGCTCCACAAATGCTCCAATGCAGGTTTCCCTGGACACACACAGTTAGTCAGCAGCAGCCCTGTGTGTGGGCTGTAGCACCAAAATTCAAGGTCAGCTCCCAGCAGCTGGATGCTGAAGAGAGGTGTTGGTGTTTCAGGCTGTCTGATGCAAGGCTTTCAGTATGATAAGTGAATTGTGAAGGATTAGAAATGAGAATTAGAAATGAGTCTGAAGTCTCAGCAACTCTCTTCAGGAGTTTTACCCTTTTTGCTTTAATAGCCAAGTCCTTCTGCACAGAGGGAAACTCCCTCCGACCTCCTCCCCCAGGGCCTTTGACACAACACTCACCAAAAGAAGACAGAGGCTTCAGTGGGAAGTCCTTGCACCCTTCCCTCTTGGAAACTCTGCCTGTTTCGTTGAAAATAAGAAGTGTGAAAGTACAATTCAGCTCTGGGTGCCTGATGCCAACTTTTCTGCTTCCGCTCCTTGCTTGGGCAAGGACCTGGCAAACACCCCCAGGGCTTTTCTCCAGCACTGCATCCAGCAGCAGGAATGGGTGAGAGCAGAGCAGCCTGTGCCCTGCTCTCCCTGCTCCCTAGCTAGAGCTCATGTTCCAGTGCCTCAGTTCATGGTCCCATTCACTTCTCCTTACACCCAGGCTGTCACACCGAGTCCCTCTGCCTTCAGTATCTTCACTGTTTGCTGGGGGTGTTGCTCCCCATCAGAATCAAGGTTTGACCCCCCCTTTTTCACCTCTGCAGAGCTGTTTCCGTTGCTGACATGGGGGTTCCCCAAACCACAGCTTTGTGGAGCTGCACGGGAAGTCCCATCTCACCACAGGAGCTGGCGCAGCTGCTGTGCCTGACACCAGCTGCACCTCCCTCCTACCACACTGTCTGCATAACAAGGCAGATTTCTGAGGCCTTAGGAGATGGGCTGACACTTTTTTGACCTAAAAAGAGCTTCTTGAGCTCAACACAAAGCAGCCTTAAAAATCCTTGATACCACCCAGCCACAGCCTGGCTTTTCATCCCCATGAGCTCTGCACAGCAAAGAGCAGGAAGCCCCTGCAGCCACAGCCCCTGGGCCACCCTCCCTCAGCCAGAGGCTGCACAGATGGGACACAAAACCACCTCAGGGGAAGTGGTAGAAGTGTCACATCGGTGTCCCCATCAGTGCTGGCAGGAGAGAGTGAGTCGGGACACCACTGACCCAGCACCCAGTAGATGTTAGTCCAGATGTGACCTGAGGGCTGCAGCCACACTGCCAGAGCACAGCCCTGTCCATCCCTAAGGATGGACCCCGAGGAGAGCCCTGCTGCAGGGCTCCCAGCCTGAGCTATCCCCTTGCCAGCTGCAGGCACAGGGAAACATCTGTCCTCTGCTTCAGATGAAAATCTGTCAATGTGTGCTGAGAGGAGGACGTGGGCTCAGATGGCCCTCACTGGCCACTGTGCCCCCAGAGCTGAAGGGACCCTTCCTCTGTGCTCCTCTCTCCTTTCTTTTTCTGTACACAAAGTCACAAAAAGCCAGGATGGGGAGCAGCAGCAGTTAAGTTTCTAAACCCGTCCTGTATTCTGTCTTTGCCAAAATCTCTTCTGCTTCCTTACCCAGGGCTCGCCCACACCCAGCTGCCAGAGGAACTGTGATGTTGTTTGTTTTTTTGTCACAGTGATGAAGTGTTTATAGCAACTATCACTCCACAACCCACGGACTGATCTCAGCCCAAGCTTAGGAAATAACGGCAGAGGAAGCACAGCCCCTTTCTTCAGGGTCACCAACGGTGGAGTTTCAGGTCACCCAAGCAGGGAAGTTTTGTGCTGGGCATCACCATGCTGTAAATCACCCAACAATTTTGCTGTCCCAGATGAGCAGAAAGCTGGGATTTACCCTGAGCACCTTGCTCTCCCTGCTGCAGGAGCATCACCACACTGGGAGGGAAGGGACCATCCCTGCCTGTCCCAAGCTCCCACCTAGGCTCAGAACCAAAAGCATCACAGATGAGAGGCACTACAAAGCACGCTGTCTGTGCAGTCACACTCCAAGCCAGGAGATTTACTGTTCCAATGGATAAAAGATTGTGTCTGCTGCCTGCCCACCTCCCTAGCACTGCTGAGCCTCACTGAGCATCCAGGGGAGGCCTGGCTCGGGTGTGGATTTCCTCTCCAAATGAGATACAGCTGTTCCTGCTTCCTCCCCGAAGACCAAAGCAAGTCTTTAGAAAATCAATTTATCCTATATTTTCTTTGACCAAGGCTTCTTGCGGATGTGACCTGTGCCAGAACTGCCCAACCTCACAGCATCAAGGCTGGATCAGTGGCTTGTACAAGCACAGCTCTTGGAGAGGAATGGAATATCCCAGAAGAAAGTCTTGGGGCTAAAAGCCATCTCAGTGGGAGCTCTTACTGCGGGGCAAGCAGAAAAACAGGGCTCTAGGAAGGAGATTTTGGCAGTCAGTACCAAGGGGCTTGTCCCCAGCCCATGCTTGAGGGACCCCTGTTCTTTAACACACACATCTATTCCCCTCTGCAGCACAGAGTGAGGCTCCTGCAGGACCAGGCTTAGCTGCAGCTGCACAGACCTGGCATAGCTCAGTTCCTACATCCCTGCCTGCACCCTGGACAGGGAACGGTGTCCCCAGCCACCACAAGTACACAGAGACCAAAGCAAAAGTGATCCTTGGGCAGGACACAGCAAAGAGCAGCACTCAGCAGAACACTGCCAGTGAAAAGGGCTGGCACTTGAAGGACTGGATCACCCCCTGTGCAGCCCCTGCTTTTCCATACCTCTCACTGGTTCCTTCCTCATCCCTGCTGGATGCACTGCTTCTGAAATTTTAGTGCAGGTCCCTGCTGGGAAGGACCCTGAGCCCAGTCCACAGCTCCTTTTCCCAGCTGGACACGCTTATGCAAATCCCCAGGATGACAAGGCTTGTGTTTGCCAGTGCCTGAGGGAGAACACTATCTCAGTGGCAGGCTGCTGAGATTATATCACTGCTTTGCTTTGAAGCTCAGCTGGCAGGGGAAAGCCATGTCCCAGTGCCCCAGAGGCAGGCTGGCAGAGAGGGATGATGTGGATGGCCAGGAGCCACGGGGCCATGGCTGCTGGCACCCCTGGGAGGCTGCTGGCACAGGCAGCAATGGGAGCAGGAGGTCCCTACGAGCCCTGGAAGGCTGATGACAGCCCAGCAGCAATAGCCAGGGTTTGCCTGTGACACAGACTCCTGTGTTTGTTGTGCTGTCGGGGTGGGAGGTGAGGCAGTGCCTTGCAGCACCAAGCAAGTTTTAATTGGGAGTTTTAAGATGCTTATCAGATCAGGCTGCTTCTGACACCAAGGTTTTTGACACTGGACATGTGTCCCTGAGCCCTGAGGGGTTTGGCCAAGTCCCAGGAAGGCTGATGTGACAGTAAAATGCAGAACAATTTCCTCCTCTAAGGAAATGCGTGCATAAACTGTAGACAAAAATATCCCAGTGGGTGATGAGATATCTCTGAATATGTAAATGGAGTTGTTCAGGTTGGGAAAGACATGGTTAAGAAACCATTTTAGGAACATTCTTCAAGCTGGCATCTTTGACATCTGTCAGTGCCATTTTTTCCAGTGGGGCAAAAAGATTGAAACATGAAAGAGCAAAGCTCTTGTGAGCCAGCTCTTGCTTTCTTGGCCCGTTCGTGGGGCTGCTCACATCAAAAGCAGCAAGTACCAGGTTGTCCCTGTGATGTGACAGTCAATCCCCTCCCAGCAAGGCACCTCCCTGCCCCAGCTGAGGGCACTGGGGCCATCACACAGCGTGGGGCTCAACCCAAAAGCCACAGGGGCATCAAGGGGCACTTCACAGGTGGGTCCCGTGGGATTGCCATCACAGAGAGCACTGCTGCTACAGGAGGGAAGCATCTTTTCATTTATTAAAGATTGAGAATACAACTGTGGGCCCGGCCACGAGAGCTGAGTGCCTGAAGCAGAGCTGGGTTTTGGCTGCAAGGGCGCGGTCTCCTCTCCAGGCAGCCTCCAGCAGTATCAGCCAAATTTCCTACCCAGGAGGGCAACCCAACATCCCCAGCCTGGCAGTACTCCATCTGGAGCACAGCCTCTCTCCGCACCAGCCCAGCCTTGGTTACTTATTGCTTGGAACGTGCTAGTCTAGTAGAGGGTGAATTAAAAACAAGAATGCATGTCTGTTGTGGTGTGTCTGTGCTGTCTTCAGGCTGTGCTGGGAACCCTGGACATCAGACCTGGAGAGGGATGGAAGAGAGGAGTGGATGAAGTCAGGCTGGGCTGGCAGCAGAGATAACCCAGTGCTCCAGGACAGATCCTGTCTTTGCCAATGTTTTGCCAGCAACAGCCTTTGGCATCTGCTACTGGAGCCAAGAGGGTGCTGACGGCCAGCTGGGGCTGGTGGAGAGGAGCTCTGAGTCCCAGCCAGCCCAGAATGATGCTGTGGCAGGCCTGCCTTCCCCACTGGCCTCCCAGCCAGCCCATGGAGCCAGAGGCAGGAGGGGAGCTCCGGGGAAAGCACCAACCTGAGGTTTATTTGAATGTGTGGCTCTCAGCTCCTCCCCGGCCGAACCCTGCAAGAGATGGAGGTGGGTCAGCTCACCATAGCACACTGAGGGCTGGAGCTTGCCAAGAGACAGGAGCCCCCAGCCCCCTCAGTCCGTCCACAACCCACAGGCACCCACCTTTGGGCCCGAACAAGGCAGCGTAGCAGGGGTGGTTGCAGTAGGGTTTGCCATCGTGCTGCAGGGAGAGACAAAGAGCATCAGCCCCACCTCTGCTGTGCCAGCCCTCAGCTGCAGGGCACAGGCACCTCCTGGACAGCAAAGCTCACCTCTGCATGGCCTCCAGACGTCAGGGTCTTGTTACACTTCTCACATCTCAAGCAGGGCCGGTGCCAGTCCTTCCCCAGAGAAGTCACCTTCTCGGCTGCCATGGAAAGGAGGTGGGTTAGCTGAGGCACAAAACGGGCACAAGGTAGTTTTGGCAGATTGGTTGCCTTGCTGCCAACCCTAGGGAGGACATTTTTGGGCATTTTCTCAAGTCAGGGCACTGTGTTCAAACCCAAGTGTGCACACACAATGCCATGCACATCAGGAACACGGTGCCACGCCCGGGGTGAGCATGGCTGCATCCACAAGGATGGACTGACTTCTACCCCATCTTCCAAAGACCTGAGGAGCTCCCTCCTTCCAACATCAGCCTGCAAGGGGATTCATTTCTCCCCAGTGAGCTAGAGCCCAAGAAATCACTAAAGTTGTCAGGGGTGAAAGGGGATGCTGGCAAGCACTGGGAGGCAAAGCCATTGCCACACCCTGCCAACACAAACCAGTCCTCTGCAGCCACAGCTCGGATTCTGCTGGCACCACGGCAAACCAGAGCAGAGCTGGAGCCAGCTCTGGGAGGGACAACATCCTGGAGCCAGGACCTGTTTATGGAGAGAGGGGGGAGCACAGGGCCCCTTTTAATTGGAGCACAGCAGGGGAGAAGGGTATTTTCTGTGCGCTCTTCATATTGGCAGCCGAACTCCTGGGAATTTATTAAGTAATTAAACAGAGCTGTCCACAGGAATCGTGTCAGAGCCAGGCCTGAACGCTGTCCCCATGCCTGCAAATGGGACCAAGCCAGTGTGGGTAGTGCATGCCCTGGGGCAGCCTGAAGCACTCTTCGAAGTCCAAATATGCCCACGACAGGCTGTGCAAGGAGCAAGCTGGTGGCTGCAGAGGTGGCAGCGGGGGCAGTGCCCAAATGTCACAAGGCAGCCCTGCTGCCATTCCCCAGTGGCACAAAGGGCCTCCTGTGCCTGCAGCCTGGCAGGAGCAGCAGTGTCCTGCCCCTGGGTGCCCCTAGGAGCCTGATCATGGCCCGGGGCAGGACTCTCCTATCACAGGGAGCACAGCCTCCTCAACTCTTCCAGACACATTTGCACCAACTCTTGGGCAGGAGCTCTGCTAAGGCTCCTTACAGCACTCAGGCAAGAAGGCAAATTCCTACACATCCCATCCCTAGTCCTCTCAGCATCACCTCCTCCCCACCCCTGCTCTCTACAGATTTAGCCCAGAGCAGCCCGAGGCACACCCAAGCAGGATCGCCAGGCTCCGAAATTCTCAGGGTGCCCCAGAGCCAGGCTTGATCTGCCTTTCTGCCAGCACTCTGGATAATCTGCAGGAACACAAATCAGGCATCCAGCTTGGTCCTCCGACAGCTTTGGAACCTTCCTGAGCCTCTGCATCAACATTTCGTAATAAATGCAGGCGTGATAAGTGCAAGGTCAAACCCCTCCTTGGCCAAACGCTGCCTGCCCAGCTCTTCCACGGCCACACCTGCAGGCACAGCACACCCAGCTCACCCCAACCAGGCTGGCACAGATCACAGGGAAAGGCACATGCTGCCACCAGCACCTTGGTGGCTCCTGGTGTCAAGCCACACAGGTAAATGAGGCATGCCAGCACCCTGAGTCACAGGAACTGCATTGTGCCAAAACCCCCATCCCAAAGCCTGACTGTGAGCAGTGAGTTCAAGGCAAAGCAACGTTGCCCACAGCAGGAACCACAGCCCCAGCAGCCCCAGCACAGCTCCCTGGGGTGGGCATTGCTAACAGGCACAGAGAGCAGCTCCTCTGTCTGAGCCCCCAACAAAGAGTTGGGGCACGGGCACCAGCAGAGCAGAAATAAAGCAGAGAAATAAGTCAGTGATGGCACCTGGCGTCCAAACCCCTCACCTCAAGTAAATTAGAGAGCAGGGAGTGTCTCTAAGCTGCTCCCAGCAAACCCCCTCGAGTTCAGCTACGCCAGGCAGTGGAGAGGTCTGGCAGAGGAACCCGCCCATTCCAAAAAGCTGAGAGCAAAGTGAGAAGCTCAAACCCCACAAATGCCCTCAGACAGGACAGCAGGTCCATGGCCTCAGAAGTGGCAGAAGCTCTGTGGCCTCAGAAGTGGCAGGAGCTCTGTGGCCCCAGTTTGGAGGGAAGACATCTGCAGGAAGCCCAGCAGCAGACAGCAGCCCAACAAGGCTCACAGCTACGTGCAACAGCGGCTTAAAAATAACACCCAGAGGTGTCATCCTGCTGTGCTGAACCACCAGAACGAGGTGTGGGTGACCTACCATCGGGAAGATGTTTGCTTCACCTGCCCAGGCTTTCAGAGCAGCCAGCTTTACCAGCTGGGCCTTTGGGCTCCAGACTGGCTCAGGGCTGCGAGCTGTGCTGGATGGAAGTGGGGCTGGGCTCCCATCTGGAATCACCCAGCGGTGACCTGGAATCACCCAGTGCTGATCTGGAATCACCCAGCGGTGATCTGGAGTCACCCAGTGCAACCCGCATCTCCTCGGGGGTGGATCTATAGCATCACCCACCGGGGGCACCCCGGGGACCCGCAGCTCAGCAGGGCTGAGCAGCTTTGGGACACCGCAGGGATTTCAGAGATGGGGTGTGCAGTATAGGACGCACAGCCCCGCATCGGTGCCGACAAGTGCCGAGGTTGGGGCAGCCGGGGAGGGGCAGGGAGCCCTTACCGAAGTAGACCTCCTTCTGGCAGCGGGGACACTTGGGCATGCTGGCGGCTCGGCTGGGCTCGGCTCTCGGCTCGCCCCGGCTCTGGGATGCTCCACGCCGGCCCCGCCGAAGTCACTGCTCGCCAGCCCCGCCCCGGCCCGCCCAGCACCGCCCAGATGTGCGCCCCGCCCCGCCCAGATGTGCAGCTGGAGGACACCGCCCGGGGCACGGCTCTGCCCGGGCTGCCGAGACGGGGTCCTGCACCCCTTCCAGCCCTACACCTCCCGCATCCCTTCCCCGCTGCCCTCCCTCCACCTTACAGCCCATAGCCCCGAGCTCCACTGCCCCCCATCCCACAGCCCTGTCCCCTCTGCAGCCCGGCCCTGCCCACGCCGGTGGCCCAGGGCGGAGCTGTGATTGGCATCTGTCAATTAATTAGCCACACTCCCTGATAAAGTTTCACGGCGTGCTCCCCACCTGGGCTCACCCATGTTTTTCTCCCAAGAGAGTGTAAAAGTCGACCCTCAGACAGGGTCTCCTGCCATGGGGAATTTTGGGGTGTGGGATGAAGCAGGCGGGAGCTTCAGGACTGTAACTCCCCCTCCCCTTGTCGCAGGACATTGGGAATGGCGTGGGCGCGGCACATGGCTCCAGCCAGCCCATCTGTGTCACTGACTTTGTCATTTTACTAGGAGGGAGGACTTGTTGTTCCTTTGTGTTTGGCTGTGAAGGAAATGAAAAGCCTATCCAAAGGTCTGTTTTGTATGAAACAATTCTCCCCAGGGCACGTTGCTGTGCTGGAAAGGTCAGGAGGGCTTGTGAAAGCCAGCGCCAGGACGCCTGGTGACTGCCTCCCGAAATGCGAGGCATCCCTCGCTACAAACAGGGCCCTGCTGACACCGGATCCCACCCGTGGGTGCAGGAGGAGAGGGGGAATTCGCACAGAGGCGAAGTTCATGTTCGGCTGGGACTGCTTTAGGACCCAGCCTGGTTCCAGCAGCCTCCCCTCGCAGCACGATCCCACTGCTGATGCTCCCTGCTGCTCCCTGCTGCTGCCAATGGTCCCTGGCCTTCATCCCACCATTGGCATCCCCAGTGCAGGCTGGGGAGCAGAATCCTGCTCCAAGGGCAGCGCTGGGCTCGGCAGGGTGGGCAGCACCCACACCGGCAGGGTGTCACCGGGAGCAGCTCCTGGCTGGGGCATGAGTCATGCTGAGATGCTGAGACCGTGTCTTGCAGAATGGGAGGGGAGGCAGACGTGTCCTGCAAGGGCCTCCACCCTGCCTCCTCCCCATTCTTCCTGCCCCGAGGCACCAGTACATGCAGGCACCCATATTTCAGCCATCACATCCCCCTGTACCCGGACACAGCACCCAGCTGGGTTACCCAGGCCAGGACCCTTCCCCACACCACCAGGGGTGCAGCTGGCACCCTGATGAAACAGAGGGGACAAGGCATGTCCTCTCCCCGCTCTGGTGGCCCTGCTTGCCCTTCTACACGGTGCCAGGCTGCTTTGGGGCCACTGACTGGCTCAGGCAGAGCCTTCAGCTGCGCTCCCTTTTAAGGCAGGTTTTGTGGAGGACGGCAGCTGAAAAGTGCCCTCCTGCAAGTCTCCTCCAGCTGGCCAGCCCTGCTGGAGTCCCCACGGACCACTTGGCCCAGCTCCTCTGTGGCAGGAATGCTCCCACCCCAGCTGGGGCAGCAGGGGCCTCTGCATAGCCCTGCACACCGAGCTGAAGCAGAGCCTGGCTGTCCTCTCCTCTCCGTGTCCCCATGGACCTTCTGGAGATTGTTCTGCTCACTCAAGAGAGCAGGAACAGGACCAGGGCCACTCACCACCGAGCCACATGATGCTCTCTGCCAACCCAAGCTGTGTGCCTGCTGGCCCCTCGTGGCTCCTCGATGTCCTGGCTGGCCCTGCTGGGTACCAGAGCCCACAGACCTTGGGCTAAGCCCAGCCTACTTCACAAGGAGTGAGCCAAAGCATGGTGGTGGTGTGCCCTGCAAACCTACGTGGACCCCAGCAAGCCAATCTCAGGGGAAGGCTGCTGGGGGACACAGCCCTGGATCCTGCACACCATGGGAGCTGTGCTGGCTGTGGTCCCCCTGATCAGCAGGCGTGCACAGGGCTGGGGCAGTGCAGCAAAGCCATCTGGCAGGGCTGAGGGCCCCAGCAGGGAGGGAGGAAAGGCTACAGGTGTTCCTGGAGCACGGCAGCATCTCAGGAGCCCATGGGATGCAGCCCCTTGCCCATTTTACAGGGAATGAGTCCATAAACACTTGGAATGCCGATGTGTGAAACCCATCAGCACTCTGTGATGGAGCAGACACTGAGGCCCCACTGTGCTGGAGGGAGCTGGCTGGAAACACTGCAGCAGGCTGGCATTTGGGGTCCCTGCTCCTTCTGCCATCCAGGGTCCCCCCAGGACACAAAGCCAAGCTGTGACAGTGTGGGAGCCTGTTTGGAGTGGCAGTGAGCAGCAGCCAGCTCATCCCTCTGCATTGGGGTGCTGGTGCCCACACACACAGATGAGGTCATCCAGGGGCAGCCCCAGTGCTGGGCACAGATAGCACCAGGGAGCAGCAGCAGAAGGGCAGGGGTGGTATTTTCAGCAAACCCGGGTCCCACCCAAAGCATCATCTCAAATCAAGGTTCATAGCCTGACAGGGAAACAGCCCAGGCAGCGCCAAGGGAGAGCAGGCTCTTCAGCAGAGCAGGGCTTTATCTTATCTGCAGACCTTGTTCCAGCTAATTTAACCATTAGACTGAGCATGCCTCAGCTGTCCATGCCCTCTGATAGGAATCTGTGGGTGAGGCTCTATCCTGAAGCATCCGGCGCCAGCGCTCCCCGACGGCATGGCAACAGCCCTGGGAAAACCTGGGCTGCCTCATTTGTTTGTTTGGCTGGGGTTGTTATGGCCAGGGCTATCCCCTCCCTTGGCAAGGGCCAGCACCAGCTCCCCAGCTCCATCTGTGGCGTATTCTGTGCAAGGTGCCTCCAGCCCCCAAGAGTTTCTTGGGCTGCTGGGGCAGAGTTGCGAGTCAGGAGCTCCTGGGTGTGCCAGAGCTGCCTGCCCAAGTATTTCCCTCAAGCATCTTGGCCACCGGTGGCTCCTGCAGTAACAACTGGGAAAACCACTGGCATTTTTTCAGGCAGGGCGGTGACATAAGCCGATTTGGGCTTGTTTTGCTAACACTGCAAGAAAAAAACAGCAATTTCCATGGAGCAGACCAGCCCATCTGCCCAGGCAGCAGCCCCAGGCTGCCCCACCTTGCTGGAGTGGGGGTTTCCACAGTTCTCACAGCCCCCCAGCATCCTTGCACAGAGGGGAGAGGATGCACCGGTGGGGGTGTGACCAAGTGGCCAGTGACACTCCAGTCCAGCATTGTCCCAGCACTGGCACAACTGTGAGTCCTGCAAAATCTCCCTCCCTGCCCACACTTGTGGAAGTCAAAGGCCCTCTAAGCCAAGACTCTGTTGTAAAATATGCACTACACAACCCAGCATGGAACTCTAATTTGACAAGAAAATTATAGGATGGCTTGGAAGGAGGCTGGCAGAAGCTGGGGGGAGCTGCCAGGCGCGTGATCCCATCAAAAGGATGGGAGCTGCTCGGTGCACCCTGCAACAGGGGCTGGCGGGCTCTGCCCCCACTCCCCTGCCAGCACCTCCGGATTTGCACGTGGCTAATCCCATTACCAGACAGACAGGAAAACAACGGCACGAAGGCGGCTGTCAGGGCGAATTACCCCCTGAGGAAAACCTCTGGGATACGTCTTCATGAAGCTGACAGCCCACTCCACTGGCTGGGAGTAATTGTGAGCAAGACAGCAGCAGAAAAGGCCTCCCAGGAGCGGGGGAATTGGGGAAGGGGCTTGGAAAGGGGCACTCTGTGGGTTTGTGGCACACCCACCAGCACGCTGCCACTGCTGCTGTAAAGCCCCAAATGGTTTGAGCCTCTCTACCACGCCAAAATCTGTGCTCAGTGCCCTTGGGGACACAGTGCAGAGCCATGCTGCCATGGGCACAGGCAATCACATGTCTGCTTCCAGCTGAAGTTGTAAAAATGCTGCCAGGCCCCCTTGTCAGGTCAGCTCTCACCCTGAGAGGCAGGGTGTGAATTATCATCACGGGTTAATGTTACACTGCACGAGCAATAACAAACACGGATGGAGCGCGCAGGACTGCGCACGTGGGGACACAACAGGGACACGACTGTGACTTCCAGCCTGGGACAGAAGGCTGTGGCAGCCCTTGTCTGCCTTTCCAAGCCTGACAAGATGTGGAAAATCTCCTCCAATTTCACCCAGGCTCCCCCAGTCTCCCTGAGTACAGTCTGGCCAAAGTCTCCACTGCCATCTGCTCTTTCCTGCAAGCTTTCCATTAGTGGCAGCCCAGGGAAACCTCCTGGCTAAATCCTGCTGGGGGAGGATTTGGTACATTTTCCTGGCATGGCCTGGCTGTTTCTATTGTGGCTATCAAGTGGAGCCAGGATTGTCAAGGAAGCAGAGTCTGCTGCTTTGGAAAGCTGCCTGGTGTCCAGGAGGTGTTGCCTCTGCCCGCCAGGGAGATGCACGTGGGTGCTGGGGGCTGGCAGGGACCCTGGGCACTGCTCAGGGGATACTCACAGGGGATCTGTGCCAGGGATCACCTCCTCAGCCTCCCTGGCAGCGCTGCTTGCCCTGGGCTGGCTCCAGGCTGTTGACGCCACACCTTTAATTCCTGGTTAAAAATTCACTGGAGGTGAGGTGAAGAGGTGCAGAAGTGTTTGCTCTCTCTGTGAGCACGCTGCTCAGTGTGGCCATGCAGTGGCAGTGGAGCAGGAAGGTGAAAAGGATGTGACTACAGTGCTCTGACACCCCCAGGCACGACAGTGGGCCAGGACAGGGCAGGAGAGGGGAGGAGAGGAGGAGGAGTCCCGGGTTTGCACAGCCATCAGCAGCCTGCACACCTCCATCCATGAGAAAAATCTGGCCATAACATAAATCCAATTCAGCTAGCCTAGTTCATTCTAGAAAAGAAATAAACCAGCCCCTAAGTGAGCAGTGATAAAATAGGTTTGAACTCAAACAGGAGACCTCAGCCAACCCCAACCAATCCTAAATGCAAACATATCACTAGCTAGAGAGTTAGGTGGTGCTGAGACCCCGACCAATCAGTTACTCAAGCAGTTTTGAACCCCCTACAGAAGAGAGTTCAAAACAATGAACCACACAGTTTGTCCCATGATCTCAGTGCCTTGAGTCATGTGTCTGTCTGCAACCGATAACCATGACCAGCAGTCTGCCCCAGGGCACTCCAGGAGCCCCTTGACCTCCCTAGGATGGTTCCCAGCTCCCACTCTACCTGAAAACCTGAAGGCTGATGCAGATCTCTGCCTGCATCCTGGGGTGTTCCCTAGGATGCCCCCAGACAGCAGAGCTGGTGAGGGGGAGCCAGCAGAGCCCTCCCCCCCCAGTGTCACAGCCAGAGCCTGCACCAGCAGTTCTCCCTGCCCAGGGCACTGCACTGGTGCAGGGGGGTTTACAGCCCAAATCCTTCTCCTCTGCTTGCTTTTGTGCCATTCCTTCTTCTTCAGCCCTGCAGGGTCTCCTACAATCTCTGCCAGTTCTTTAACCTGCCCCTGGGACCAAGCCAAAGCTCAGCCAGGCTGGGGAGAGCCCCTCTGCCAACTGCAGGGAGTAGCTGAGCCAGCTCTTGGCCCTGTGGAAACAAGCTGTGCTTACTGGGTCACTTTTAATATCCCATCTTAAATCACATCTTCCAGCACTTCATCGCTGTTGGCTCCTGTTTATTGACTTCCCAGCAAATGTTTTAAATCTGTCTGGCTTCCCTGCCTGGCTGTGCTGCTCTGGCCCCCAGCATGCCAGAGCCATCCTGTCCTGCCATCTCCCTGCATTCCAGGACCCTCCAAACCATGATGGACTGGCTCAGACACACCCAGGGTACCCCTATGAGTCAATTCCTGGTGTTTTCCATGTGTGCTGTGCCTCTCCAGGAGCAGCCTTTGTGCACTGTCCATCCCTTCTGTGAGTGATGAAGGATGGCACAAGCTGTGCAGTCCCTTTTCTGGTGGCACAGGCACCCTCAGCCTTGTGTTGAGAAGCACCACTAGGTGACAATCCTGCTCCTCCTGCAGCCTGGGGACACCCAGGCTGGCACCCATCACCTAGAGTGCCCTCAGAATAGTCTGAAAAGCTGGTGAGTTCTCTGCTGAGCTCCCAGGTTTCCTGGGAGCCAGCAAGTGAAGTGGCTCAGGACAAATTCACAGGCCTTGGGGGATTTCCAAGCAAAGCTGCATCCACTTTGTTCTCTATTTTCATCTGTACCCTGGAGAGCATGTCTGTAATCACCAGGGCCCTCTGATTTTTTTAGCCCAAGTCCAAGCAAAAAAAAAAAAAGAAATATTTGACATCCCTGAGAGGAAGGATGTTTTCCAAGCCTCAAGTAAAGGAGCGCTTTCAGCTCACATAGGCCTCCCAAAAATAAATACAAAAATGCACCAAGGTCTGTCATGAGAGGTGCCCAGTCCTGAGGGTGGGGAGACACTGCCCACCCAGAGCACAACCAGCCAGCTTTTGCCCTTTAGTGTAGCAGGATGCTGTGATGTTTCCAGGCTTCCCAGCACTCCCTTGGGCAGAAGAGCTGAATTTTGTCTATTTTTAATTTCATTGCATTCCTTCGGCAAAACTCTCATGGGGAAAAGAAAAATGTAAGGATTAAAAAAAAAAAAAAAAGGAAGAAAGAGAAAGGAATTGGGGAGAAAACAGACCCTGTTGGGATTGCTGAGTGGCTGGTGCACATTTTGGGGCCAGGGAGGTGCTGGGGAGGAAAATCAGCCGGTGCAGGCCATCAGGGAAGCTCCCTGCTGCAGGGGATGGCCACAGGCTAGCACAGGGAGGTTGGCTTATCAAGCTTGTTAATTAATGATGGGGAATAAGAGTTGCAAGGGGAGATGGATCTGTGCCAGGGGCGCTGCTGGCATCTCTAGTGGAATGAGTGATGGGCACCACTGATGCTACACGGGGCAAACCTGGCAAATTTTGGCTGCGGGTCAGGGGAGGAGCCAGCAGAGTGACACTGCTCTGATTTACGCCGCAGCCTTGTCCCTAAAGCATCCGCGGGGTCAGGTCTCCATAGAAACCCCAGCAAAACACGAACACACTGAGCCCGCTCCCGACCCGGAGCTGCTCTGCCCAGCCCTCTGCGCCTGGGAAAAGGCTCCGTGCCTCTGGGATCGCTGCCAGAGGGGAAAAACCACTGTCCTGAGCCGGGAATGCCGCTGCAGTGCCTGTCCTGCAGCTGTGCCTGGGCGAGGAGCAAGCCTGGGGCTGTGGTTGGCAACCAAACCCTTCTCCTGGGCAACGGAGCATCTCCGGGCTGGGCTGGGCTCAGCATACCGCGGGTCTGTATTTGTCCCAGCACACGGGGCCAGGGCAATGCCTGGGTCCCCAGGGGCTCTTGCCAGGACGTGACAGAAGGGACAAGCCCGAGCAGCAGTTCCCAGAAGCCGTGTTTGGCTTGGCAGCCCAAAGCTCTGTGCCTCGCTCTCCAGACGCCCAGCTCCAAAGGGGAATAGCTGGAAATCTACAGCCAGGCCTGGCAACAGGGCTGGGACCTGCCTGGGGACAGGGGCTGGCCAGTGTCCCCACACTGCATTCCTGCCCTGCTGCTGCCAGGCTGAGCTTTCCCCATGCCAGCCCCAGGCAGGCACTGTACCTGCTCAGCAAACCTGTGGCTGGGGGGAACAGTGGCACCTGCTCTCTAACTCCACTCATTTCCCACTCCCCGAAGCTGGGAAGGGCACATCCCACCCCACCCCACCCCACCCCATCTGCAGGGCCAGCATAGCTTCCCACAAGCCTGCTGTGCTCACAGGGCAGGGAACAGCTCCTCAGGATGAGCTCAGGCTCAGCTGGAGCAGCTCAGCCCAGCCACAGCAGCAGGCTCCCACCCTGTCATGGGACCCCAGGGATGCTGTGTGGTGTGCACAGCTTCCCCCACCTCCTGTGCACCTTCCCCCACCTGTGCACCTCCTCCCAGAGCTGAGCTGCACAACACATCTCTCAAAACCTTTATTGTCAGCAGATAACAAAAGTCAGCCCTGCAGCAGCACAGGGAGGCTGAAGGGAGGGGGTGCTGGCACCCAGGGCCCCCTGCCCCAGCCCCCTCCCCTGCTCCGGGGCAGCAGCAGGGCTGGGCGTGCACGGGGGGACGGGTGACACGGGGGGCACGTGTCATTCTCCAAAGCAAGGAGCACATGTACAACTGCTTATAAATAAACAACAACAAGGAGAAACCTCCGGCTCTGGGAAGCAGGGGAGGGTCCTGCTGCCCAGGCCACCAGCCCAATGTGCTCTGTCCTCCAAAGGCGGGGAGGGGAGAGGAGAGGAGAGCCCCCTGCACCAGGGCTGCAGCTGCCAGGTGCCCCCAGGGGCATCAGGCTGGGGGACACCAACCTAAACCAGCCCACAGAGAAGGCTAGGCACCTGCCTGGGTGCACCTACAGGGATGTAGGGAGGTGCCAGACCTAACAGTGGGCCCAGGGACAGTGGGAAAGGCCAGGTGAAGGCCAGTGCTGCCAGGTGTCACACATCTCCAGCAGCTGGTGAAGAAGAGGGCTGGGCACCCTCACCCCAACCCGAAGTACTGAGGAGGGACAGCCTGGAGCACCCTCCTGTGGTGGGACTCCTGCCATCCATCCATGGGACCACCTTCCCCCATCCTCAGCCTTTTGGGTGCCACCAGCACCAGGGACATGCCCACACCTGCCCTGCTGCCCCCCACCCTCAGAAGGGCTGGTGGGAGGGCTGGGGAGGGCAGAGCACATTGGGAACCACGGGAGATCCCTTCTACCTTTGCCTTAAAACACTGAAGCTTATATTAGAGACTATGATAATAATGACAACCCATGGGCAGGGCTGTCCTGCCCGGAGGAGTAGAGACAGCAGAGAGGGCACAGCTCCGTGGCCAGCCTGGTGAGGGTCTGCTCAGGTGGGAGCAGGAGGTTAGTACAGGGGGACACAGAGCATGTGGGCAGCTGGGGACGCTGCCTAGGGCTGGTTCTTTGCCTCAGGGTCTTTGTCGTAGATGTAGCTCCCCACAGCTCCGGTGTTGACACCTGCACGGGGCAAGAAACAGCAGGGTGAGGACAGGGGAATGCTCCAGGGATGTGTCCCCTCTGGGAGGTGGCATGAGCACTGAGAGGGACCCTGGGCTGGGTGCCCACCCCCTGTGTCCCAGTGCTCACCCTTTGGCCCGAAGAGGATCCCATAGCAGGGCTTGTGGCAGTACGGCTGTCCATCGTGCTGTGGGGAGCAGAGAGAGAGAAACATGTCACCTGGGCTGGACCTGACACCTGTCACCTGGGCTGGGGGCCAGGGGAAATCCTGTCCCCAGGACATGCCCACCTGGCTGGACACCTCTCTTGCTCTTCCCCTGCAGACACCCCAAGAATCCCAGCACTTGCCCAGGCTCGTCCCAGCCCTGCCCTCTGCAAAGGCAGTGGGTGCCATCAGGGTGGCCTGGGACACCTCAGCCAGGACCAGGATGGCCTGGGACACCTGAGCCACCCCCACTGGCACCCCCAGGTGTGCAGGTCAGGGTTGTGAGGCTGGCACACCCTTACCTCGGCATGCCCCCCCGGAGTCAGTGTCTTGCTGCAGCGCTCACAGCGTAGGCAGGGACGGTGCCAGTCCTTCCCCAGGGAGGTCACCTTCTCAGCTGGAGTGGGACAAGGACAAGGAGGGAGGGTCACAGCAGTCCCCTGCAACATGCTGAAGGCAGCGTTCCCCATGGGGATGTCACAAAACCCCAGGAGAGCCCTTGGGATCTGCAGCCTCCCACCCCTCTGGAGCTTTGCAGGTGACGCAGGATGGCTGAGGACAGCTATTAGCACATGGGAGGTGACAGCAGGGGACACAACGCAGATAAAGCCCTACAGACAGGAGTATATCCAACAGGACCTGTCCCTGAAGGGTCATCCCTCTGTGCCCACAACCCCCCCTCTGATTCAAACCCTGCTCCCAGCCTCTCTGCACACCCCAGGGTTCCTGCACAGAGCCCAGCCCCATGGGCCCATGTCACCCTATGGGGCCATATCACCTGTGGGACCCTGTCACCCTATGGGGCCATGTCACCCTATGGGGCCATGCCACCCTGTGGGACCATGCCACCCCCAGTCAAGCACCCAGTGCCCAGCGGCCACCTTACCAAAGTAGACCCTCTTGCCACAGCGCGGGCACATGTTGGGCTCCCCAGTGAAGGTGGTGACACTGGAGGCTGGAAGAGAAGAGGACACAAGCCTGGGAAGTGTGGGGACATCTCAGCCAAGCGGGGAGGACCCCACACACCAACCCTGCAGCCACAGCATCACCAGACACGGTGGCTGCGCAGTGGCTAACCCAGCATGGCAAAGGGCCAGTCCTGCCCAGCCCAGCACGGCAAAGGGACAGTCCTGCTGGTCCTGCCCAGCCCGGCAAAGGGACAGTCCTGCCCTGCCCCTCACCTTTGCTGGGTCCCTTGGGAGGTGCAGCATTCACCTTCCTCTCCTCCACCTTCACTGGGTGCTCGATGGGTCCCGGAGCCGTCTGCCCCTCGATCTGCGGCTTGTCGTAGATGTAGGAGCCGGCCCCGCCGATGTTCACCCCTGCAGAGGGGCACAGAGGGGCTGCCTGGGACCCCTGGGTTGCCCATTGTCCCCCCAGCCCCTGTCCCACTCCCCCAGCCCCACCCAGCCAGGGGCCATGCTGCACTTCAGCCCTGGCTTGCTTCCTCCTGACCCAGCCACATCTGGGATGGGAGAATAACTCCACCTTCTGTCTGAATGAGAATTTGTTCTTTTAAATATTTAAAAAAAAAGGACAGCTGTCAGAATAGATTGCTTCCTTCCCTCCAGCAGCTCTCCCTCTGCACAGGGAGGGACTGCAGGCTGGGACTGCAATTTGCTGGCTCGATGCTCTGCCCAGCTAGCCTGGCCTCTGGGATGTTGTTGTGGCCACCAGTGGGGTGAGGGGATGTGGCCCCTGCTGCAGCCCAGCACAGCCCCAGGGGCAGGGGGCACACAGACATACCTTTAGGGCCGAAGAGTGTGGCATAGCAGGGCTTGTGGCAGAAGGGCTTCCCATCATGCTGGGGAGAGAGGGCAGCGTTAGGATGCTGAGTGGCCACCACGGCTCCCCCAGGGGTACCTTCATCCTCTGGTGCTCAGGGACCACCATGGCCATGCCTACACCCTACAATGCACCCAGCTCTGGGTCTAACCCACCTGAGCACTCCTGCATCCACCACTGGGCTGTGGTGTACTCAGCCACGGCCACCTCCGTGTGGCACTGGGCATCACCTCACCCCAGCCCCCTGTGCACAGCCAGCCCACTCTGGGTGTTCAGAGCACCGTGGGAGCTCTGAGCTTTGCTTTCCCTGCCTTGGGCCAGGATCAGAGGCCCAGCCCAGCTGCTATGGACCCCGCTATCGTCTGGGGCCATTATCACAGGAAGGCATGAGGCAGGAGATAAGCCCCGGAACTCCCCAGAGTCACTTCTCATGGGCCAGCTGGAAGCCAGTCCAAGAGAAAAGAAGGAGTGTTTGTGGCTGGGGCAGGGGGCCAGCCAGCAGGGCCTGGCTGGAAAACCCACTGGGAGCCCATGCTCAGGCAGGATCCCACCCCATCATCCCACTCACTATCTCAGCCCTGCTCCTGCCCTCCATCCCTCTGCTGCAGGCAAGGGCTCCTTGCCCGCCAAGGGCAGGGTGGCAACTGAGCAGAGGTGCCAGGACAGCCAGAGGTGAGGCTGCGGGAGTGAGAAGGCTGTGGGCTGGCCAAAGGCAGCTGCAAAATATTGCAAGGCATAAATGTGAGCGTGCTTACGGCGTTGTCATGCCAGAAGGGAGGATAAACATTTGACTGGTCTCCCCATGACACCTTTCCAACCTAGCCTCCTCAAAAGGAGGGAGGAAAAGCAGAGGAGGGCCAAATCTGCCCTCGGCACAGTCAGTGGGGCTTGGCTGCCATCCCCTATGGGAACAGAACCCAACCTTATATGGAGAAGCTGCAAATCTGGGCTTTACCCAGCCTGGAGCACAGATCCAACTCGCTGGCAGGGCAGGCTCTGCTTCCCCACGGGCTGGGGGCCACCAGCACGGCTGTCCCTGCCAGAGCCAGGCTAAGGAGCTGGTGACACTGTGGAATGACAGGTGCTGTGCAAACCCAGGGCACTGGGTGTCACACGGGGACACTGCTCAGCAAAAACACAGTTGTCCCTAAGCCTGAGCAGCTGCCACCACCAGCGAGGTGCCTTCACACTCCCAAGTGCTGGGGAGTGGCAGTGGCATCACACTCCAGCACAAGCTCCAGGGCACAGAGAGCACCAGCACCGAGCTCTCGTGTCCATGGCAATCGAGGCATTCCCCATTCTTGGTGTTTTTAACCACAGGGCAGTGCAGACTCTCGGCACACACACCTCTCCAAACGAGCCTGCCCAGTGCATGGAGCTTCAGATGCTTCCTGGGGCATGCCAAGCCCCGCCACGGCTGCCTGGGAACCCAGGGTGACAGAGCAGGGACACCACACGTGGTGCCAGCACCACTCTGTGGCTTACCCAGGGCTGTGCACAAGAGCTGCAGCAGCAGCCACAGCGTGTTCTCCCGGGCTTACATGCCCCACACGGCATCAGATCTCTGTTCTTGGATTCCCCAGCCCCGCTCCTGGATTCCCCAGCCCCGCTCCCGGATTCCCCAGCCCCGCTCCCGGATTCCCCAGCCCCGCTCCCGGATTCCCCAGCCCCGCTCCCGGATTCCCCAGCCCCGCTCCCGGATTCCCCAGTCCCGTTCCTGGATTCCCCAGCCCTGTTCCCACCCTGCCCACCTGGCAGCCCTTACCTCAGCGTGCCCACCCGGCGTCAGGGTCTTGTTGCAGCGCTCACACTTCAGGCAGAACTTGTGCCAGTCCTTGCCCAGGGAAGACACCTTCTCAGCTGCAGGGGACACGAGAGAGGGGTGAGCCATGCCCAGCACCCCCCGAAGCCCCTGTGGCACTGAAGGCTGTGGGAACCATGGGGAGCTGCACCCAAGAGGGGCTGCACTCTCACAAAGGGCTGCTCACACATCAGGACACAGGAGCCGCTCTGCTGCAGCTCCGTGGCCACAAACCCCCAGTGTGACCCCTCACAGCACTGCCCCAGCTATTAGGAAGAAGATGAGCCCCATCCCAGCTGAAAGCAGGACACCCTGCAGCTGCCACCCCACAGCCATGCTTTCCCACACACCAGTCCAACAACGGTAGCATTTTCTTTCCTGTTCCCCGTGTCTATTTTTACCCACCACGTTACCCAGAATGACTTCACTTCACTCCCATTCAAATATTTGGCGTTTCCATGCCCACCCCACCCGTGCAGCCACACTCCCCCCACGCACAGCCTGAGGAGCCTCAGCTGCAGCTCCAGAGATGCTCCTGGAGGAGGGAACAGGAAGGGGACAGCCTCCACTGTCACCCAGCAGGGACATTTGGCCCTGGAAGACACCTGTCCCCCTCGCCCCTAGCCTGGGAACAGGCACAATGTGTGGGTGGGCACACATCCCCTGTCCTTGCATGGCCACAACTCGCTGCCAGCACCGAGAACAGCATCAGTGGGCAAATTCAGGGAAGGCAAATGCCTTGAGACTGGTTGTGTGAATACAAACACCATCCTTCCATCTGGCCCTGAGCTGCAGGTCTCCAGGAGCACCCCGGGAGGCAGCACAGGCTGCCAGTGCTCCTCTTACATCCCCAGCCTTGCACCATCTCTTCTCCCTCCCGGCTCCTGGGCTGCCTTGTGCCCCCCACGGGTTCCTGCTGGCCCTCCCTCTGCCCTGCACATGTGCAGGGACAGCTGGAAAACAGCAGGAGCCCGTTAAAGCCACCATAAAACTAAATCAGGAGAGCCAAATAAAATATTTAACAAGCGAATGAAAGCGCAACCGGAGCCATGAGAGAATCTGCTCCACCATGTCAGGTTTGTCCCCAGGACCTCAGCAAATGTCACCTGTGTGCACCCAGTCGAGATGGAGGTCAGGGCTCCCCACAGGGCAGCTCCTGGCTCCCAGAGCCACCTCCTCCTAAGGCAAACAGCTGCATCCGGGGCATGCCACAAGGCCAAGATAAGCCGAAACAATGGCATCACCACCCAAAAATTCCACCCAGTGCAAAGCAGGATGGCTGGTGGCAGGAGGGGCAGAGCCAGAACCATTGCACCAGGGTGCACAGGGGACTCCTGAGAGTATCCCCAAGCAAGGACATGGAAAATGGCCTTTGGGGAATCACATCAGTCAGAAGAAACTCCAAATCTATCTCCTGCTGATGAGCCAAACCCAGGCAGGAGCAGAGAGCAGGGCAAAGAGATGCCCCACCAGAGCCTGGGGCAAACTTTGCCTGCCCAAAGTTTGCAGGGCTAATCCCTGCTGGCTCCAAGCCCAAGGGCTCAGGAGGGCCCATGTATCTGTCCCCAGCCCCACACAGAAGGCAGCACACAAGGAAGGGGTCAGGGACAGAGTTTTCCTCCTTTTCCCCTGCAGCCCCCATCTGCCTCTGAGAGCAGAGAAGCAGCCGCAGGGTGAGCAGCCCCCAGAGCACAGGGATCCCCCAAAAAGCAAGGGGAATAACAGAGGTTCCAGAGGAGGAACCCTGCATCCCCCCAGCCCTCCCGACAGGAACGGGCTCCTCCCCGGGGTGACCAGGGAGGGAAACGGAGCGTGATGGGCTGAAAGCCGACCCAGGGGCTCAGGGCCAAATAACCACTCGGCTTTGTCACAGTGGATGCACACAGAGCCGGGCCAGGCTGTGCCCCGGCTGTGTCACCCCCAGCTCGCCCCTGCCCCGACCCAGCGCCGTCACGAAGCAGGGAGAAAGCCCAGGCGGATGTTTTCCAAAGCCCACGGCAATTACAGCCGGCCACAGCCCCCACCAGCTCCTTCCTGCTCCCCCAGTGACCCCCCCCCAAGAATATTCCAGCAGATGGAAATCCTTGCTCCTCCCTGATGGATGCATCCCCGGGCCGTGCGGAGCAGGAGGGATCCGTGGCAGGAGGTGACAGGAGCAGCCGGAGCACCGGGACAGCCCGGGAACCACGGGGGTGCCCCCGCCTCCCCATGGAAATGCTGCCCGAGCAAGGATTCCCGGGGGATGCACAGCCGGGATGCCTTTTCCAGAAGGCATTGTTTGCACGGAGCAGAGGAAGCAGCTTGGAGCCACCCCAGCCCATTTCCAGGGCAGCATCCCATAAATCACAGCGCAGGGAAGGGACCAGCGCCCAGATTTCCTGTCACTCGGCCACAGCTGCTCCGCTATTGCATCAGCTCCAGGGAAAAGGCTCTTTTTGTGCCACATCCCCCCGCTGCTCACCCAGCACCCCCGGCCCTGCAGGAGCATCCCGGGGCTGTGTCCAGCTCTGAGCAGGGGACAGGGGGTGGCGCAGCGCAGACGTGGCACTGTCCCCAGCCTGTGCCACCAAGGGCCACTCCCTGCGCCCTCAGCATCACAACAAAGCAAACAGAAGAGTTAGCTAATGCTTATATCCTGAAACTCGCTGTTTCTCTTCTCTCATTCTAGCGATACAGATATCACTAGAAAAGGCACAATTGCAGCAGACTTTTTTTTCTCTGTTTTCAGATGTTGCACGTACATCCTGCTCTGCCCCAACCCCCCCCTAACACACAGCTGGATTTAAACCAGCACCCCCTGGAAGGGCAGGATGAAGGGTGCTTCACTGCAGGAATTTGGCCTCTGCCACAGATTTGGGGTTTGCCAGCCCTGTGTGGGGTGCCCATGGATAATAAACCTAGGGGGAACAGCCCCGAGGAGAGGCTGGTAGCTGCGGGGTGGATTTGCTCTGCGCAGGGGATACAGCCCGCACTGCCGAGGAGGCTGTCAAGGCAGACTGATCCCACGGCTCCAGAGCAGCCCCGCCCCAGAGACAGCACAGCTCAGCCCTAAATTACCCACCGTGCCCAGACAAAGCCGCTGGCACGGCCAGAGGTGGGCGCATCTTCTCAGGATGGGAAGGGAGAATCCCTCCTCCCAGTTTCTGTGCCGCCGGCCGCACCGAGCCAGCCCCAGCCCCTCGCACAGGTATTTCCACAGCCTGACGTCAGTGCTGCTCCCAGGAGGAGCCTTATTCAGCAAAAGGAGCTGTAGCTGCAGCTGCGTCTCTGCAAAGACGCATCCATCCTACCACAGCCCCGGGAGAGCACGGGGAAGGGCTGGCAAAGGCAAGTCTGGCAGTGAGGATGCCAAATCCCCGCAGGAATCCAGCGGCAGGCATCCCTGGCACAGAAGGATGCTGTCAGGCTGGCTGTAGATGCACTTCAAAGCGGCTGCAGACACAAAGGAACGAAGAAAGAGAGGTGCAAGGAGAGGAGCCTGGTAAATAGCTGGAAACAAAGCCAAGAGCCATGAGCCAGCAGCCTCATCCCTTCCCCAGCTCCTCGCCAAGTGGCCAGGAGATGGAAAAGGTGGAAGTAGAAGGAGATGGAAAAGGTGGAAGGACAGGCTGAGGGTTTCCTGCCCTTGCCATGCCAGGCTGTACCCCAGCCAGGCTGCCCAGCCCTGCCCTGGGGCAGCTCCTCTCCCCCATCCCGCAGCCCGACGCTCACACCACACCCTGATTTGTGGCCAAACGTGTATATATAGCTTCCCTGCAGCAAGGCAAGGCAAGGCAGCCCTCCAGCTCGCTGGGCTCCCTGCAAGTGTGCAACAAAGCCAGCTCAGCAGGGCCTTGCTGCAGAGCACAGCCAAGGGGAGGAGGGAATATCCCAGGGGGGCTCCCCCGCTTCCAGCCATGGGGAGAGACAAGGTCTGCCCCGGGATCCGAGCTACTCTGAGCAGGGGGTTTGGCTCCCAGCCACAGCCCTGATGCACAGCACTGCTCCTCTCCACCCTGCTGCTCCCTGCCTCTCCTCTGGCACAGCCTCAGAAGTGCCTACTGCAGGCACTTCCCTGGCCAGGAGCCTCCAGTCTCCCACTGTTGTTTGCAGGACCAGCAAGTCCCTCTCCACTTTCCTCAGGGATTCACCAAGCAGCATCTGAATGGGATGAATCTGAGCTCAGGCAGCTCAGCTGTGTCTGTGCTGGGAGAGGATCAGTGGTGCTTCCAGCTGATCCCGAGCCCAAGGAATCAGCTGCTTTCCACAGCAGCCCTGCATGTGAGGCATGGCAGGCAGGACCCCGGGAATGCAGGGGATGCAGCCCACACTGCTGGGGGACACCACCAGGAAAATCAGAGTCCACAGGCACAGGCAGGCACACACACACACACACAAACCACTGCCTGGGTAGCTGCTGGCTCAGTGCACACTGTTCCTTCCTTCTGCACACATCTCTGGCAGGCAGTGCTGGGAGAATAAGACAATTCCCTGGCCCTTTTCAGCAAGAGCAGGATTCTGGGACATGCTGGAGTAGCCAAGCTTGCCAAAGTGCCCCTCCTGCCTCATGGCTCCTCACCTCCCTGTTTGGCCCAGGGCTGAGGATGCTCAGGGTCTCCCTTGGGGCTGCAGCTCTGGTGTGTCCCCACCACAAGTGCACAGCAGGATGGTGGCACAGCTCTCCCCATCCTCCTATCTCCCTCCATCACCTCCTTGGTAGGTTCGGGGCCCTTGGCAGGAGCAAGTGGCACCACCATCCCACCACAAGCAGAAGTGGCACCTCGGCTCATGCTCCAGGCTCTGCGTTGGATTGCAACACTGCAGTGACAGATTTTCCATTGCTCCTTGCTTGGGTGTTCCTGCTCCACCTTTCCTTTCCAGTCCTATCACCTCACCTCTCCCCATCCCTGTGCTCCTGCCAGGGACCTGGAGGGAGGATGGGAACAAGAGGATCTCTGTCTGCCTAGAAGCTGGGACATGGGTGCAGGACTCTGTAATCCAGACACCAAACTGAGTCAGCCAGGAGCAGCCCTGGGTTGGCAGAGAGCTGCCTGCCAGCTCCAAGCCTCCAGCACCCACAGCCCTAGGAGCTGCCCCGCTCCCACTGCTGGCAATGCCAGCAGCACACTGCCAGGAGCCCCAGCAAAGCCCAGGACACGAGAGCAGGGGGACCCACCCCTCACACAGCCCCACTCCACACTCCCACAGACCGTTTTCTGTGCTTTTTTTTCCTGAGGGAAAAACTAATGCTAGTCAGCCTGTTCTTCAGCTTCCCACAGAGGCATCCCTCCCATCGGCAGAGCTCTGAGCAGGGAGCAGGGAAGTGGAGCATCCTTAGTTACTGCTCTGCAAGGTCCTCTCACACTCCCAGAGGTGGCAGGAGGCAGCTCCCAAGGAGCCCGGCCCTGGGTGTGCCCACACTGGTGAAGGAGATGGAAACACTGTGCCCCCGAGCCGCTCCCTTTGTTAGGGACTGCCATGGAAACCAAGCCCTCCTGCCCCACCGTCTCCCTGCGTGGAGCCAAGGACTGCAGTTACTTATTAATTGCACACTGGCTTCTGCAGCTTGAATTTCACCGGGCTGAGCCGGCAGTGATGTGCTCTGCAGGGAGAGCACCCCACACCTGGCTGTGCCCCACACCTGGCTGTGCCCCACACCTGGCTGGACAGTCAAGTATCTGCTGTGCCCCACACCTGGCTGTGCCCCACACCTGGCTGGACAGTCAGGTATCTGCTGTGCCCCACACCTGGCTGGAGGGTCAGGTATCTGCTGTACCCCACACCTGGCTGTGCCCCACACCTGGCTACAGGGTCAGGCATCATGTGCATGTCCCTGGCAGCATGCTGGGCTTGTGCCCTCCTCGCATCCCATCTGGATGTCCTCAGTCCCCCTCTGGAATTCCACCGCAAACCAACGCTGGAGAGCAGCTTTAAGCCTGGGGGGCTCCTGAGTTACTCCCACCTGCTTTCCTGATGCTCCTTTCCGAAAAAACAGAGCCTCCCACCATTCCTCACACTCCCCAAAACCCATCCGCAGCCGGACCCCGCCGCACGTGTGCTCGCTGCATCCCTGGGGCTTGTGCCTGCCTCGTGCTTGGGATGGGAAAACAGGAAACCTCCTGCTGCCACAATCCCCCGCTGCTCTGGGAAGAAAGGACGGGAGGCGGAAAGGCTTGGCCAGGGCTCCCGGTGACCCTGCAAAACTCATTTAAGGCTCAGCAATGCGAGAGGGAGCTGGGGGAATGTGCGGCTGTTTGGCTGCAGGAGAACTCTGGTCCCTCCGGAGTATCCTGCCAGGATAACCTAAAGCCAGCCCTGAGCCCAGCCCGCTGCCACCTGCCAGCGCGGGATGCGAGCTGGCCCTGCACCCAGGCTGCTCCTCCAGTTAAACATTCACCTCCCAAAGCGGGAAAGTTAGCCCCAGCCGTCCCTGGAAACAATGTCACAGACCTCAAAAAAAAAAAGAAAAAAAAGCCAAAAAATCTATTTTTATATTTCCCCGTGCTTTTTAAAGGAAAAAAGCTCATTCTGTAGCTCAGGAAACGCCCACATCCTCCTGACTGCGCAGGGAGGAGCCCACTGGATTTTTCCAGGGAGCATGAAGCAACAGGCAGGCTGGAAATGAGTTTTCCACGGGTACCCGGGAGCCGGTGGCATTTCTCACCCATGAGCCGCTTCAATGCCGGGCTGCAATCCCAGGCATCCGGGCATTGCTCATTCAGCACTGCGAGCCTCCCGAACAAGCGGGGCTTTATGAATCTATGAATCACCTCCCCGCTAAGCTTCGGGCCGGCCCAGGAGTTCAGGAGCGACACCAAACCCCGGGCCCGGAGCTCCCATGGCCGTCCCACCGGGAGGAAATGCCGGGATCCGCATCCCGGAAAGACGGCTCGGAATCTGCATGGGGCTTCCATGCACCGAATAAACGGACTCAGGTTTATTCTTCCAGAGCCTGGGCGGTTCCTCTAGGGAAAGCTCAAGGCATCAACAGGGACACGCTCCAGCCTAGCTCAGCTCTAAGCACAGAGAAGTTTTTTGGTTTGCTCCCGTTTCAGCTCACCCCCTGTCCCCAGGTCTCTCACCCATGAGCCGCTTCAATGCCGATGGGGGCTGGCACTGCCCCCTCCCTGCCTGTGGGGCAGGGACCGGGACAGGGACCACCGCACCTACAGAACCCACCCCCGAGCAGAGAGCAGCAGGGGTACAGCCCTGTTTCCCCCTAGACCACATCCTCAGGAGACCCACAAGTCCCCCAGGGCACGGGGAGAGAAAAAGAGCACGGACACTGCTGGGGATTCCTCCTGGCACAGCCTGGCCTCATCCTCCTCCTCCGGCAAGGCAGGGGCCCCTGACCCAGCCCCGACCCCCCCACGCAGGGCAGGCTCGTCCCGGAGCGACAGCAGCGACTCTGCCCCCGGGTCAGTGCCCAGCTGGCCGGGCAGCCGCTATTTTCTGCTTAAAAAGGAAAAGATTCGCACAAAGAAAGACATCCGAGGGGCCAAACCCTTCCCACCCACACACAAATAGGTTTATTTAAAGGAAGAAGACAGCAAATTCCTATTTCCCTGTGTTTACTTGGAGATGGCCGGAAAAGAATGAAAGCACCAATGCCTCCAGTGCTCAAACATCATCAGGACCCTTTGGTATTTCTCCACCAAACAAACACACCGAGGCAGCAGGGGCCGGACCCTGGAGATGGGGGGGCAGACGGGCAGGGAGGGCTGCAGGGAGGCAGCGCCAGCTCGGCCGGACCCCTGAATCCATCCCCAGAGCCATCCTGAGCTCACGGTGCAGCCCCAAGGCTGCTCACCCAGGGGCTCGGGTCACTGCAGCTCCTCGGGAGCGTCACGGGGACACCAGGGCCGAGGATCAGCCACTGCTCCCACCTCCCTGCCAGGCTCAGGCTGACAGGAGCCACGGCAGCTCCGCTTCCCGGAGAGCCTGACCAGCCACAAGCCCGCGCAGGGCCCTGGAGACCTGCAGGGACTCTGCTGCTCTAACCCAGCCCAGCAGCCGCCTTTGCTAAAGTCCCGTAGCAGCCCAAAGCCTTCATTAGCTCGCCCAGCGGGGGGCTGGCTGCCAGGCGAGACAGGGAGGGGTGAAAGCGCACCTGGGGCCAGGTTTGCAGGGAATCAAAGAAACCGGCTGGGAGAAGGAGAAGGTTTTGTTTGCACCTGCCACTGCCAACTTCCCGTCCCCAAGAGATCCTCCGAGCCACGGGAGCCCCCATCCCACTCCATCCCATCCCATCCCATCCCGGCCGTGTCGGGTGGGTTGGGCTCCCCTGACCCAAACCAGGAGACAGGAGCCACCCCAGGTGCGGGCACACACGCCAAACAGGGCTCCTCAGACCGGCAAGCCGGGGGTCACCCACACCCTCTGTGCCCCCTGCCCAGGGCCAGCAGCCCCCAGCACGGCCGGGGATGTGGGGCAGAGCAGAGGGGACATTCCGGGGGCACCGCGGGGAGAAGGAGCTGCTGCCGGGCAGGGCTCAGGAGAGCCCCGCGGGTGGAAAGGGCAGGCGGGCACGCAGCGGGGCTCAGGGAATGGCGAGGCGGCGATGAGAGCCGGCTGCGGGCTGGGGGACCGCTCTGAGGTGCCGGGGATGCGGGAAGGGAACGCGCTCACCGAAGTACACGGTCTTGTCGCACTTGGGGCACTTGGATGCCATGGCGGGAGAGCGGAGCGGAGCCGAGGTGAGCCGTGCCGAGCCGTGCTGTGATGTGCCGCGCCGTGCGCCCCGCTCCGCCCGGCCCCCGCCCACCGCTGCCCGGGGGGAGCCGGGGCGGGGCCGAGCGGCGGCTGGGCTCGGTACGGCTCGGTACGGCCCGGCTGCAGCCCAGCAGGTGCCCGGTCCCGGCGGCAGAGAGAACACCCCCTGTCCCGTCTCCCATCCCCAAAGACCAAACTCGGGACGCGACTGCTCCCGACTAGAAAAAATCTGGGAAAAAAGCCTCCATAATAAGCAGGTTGTAGTTGAGCGACGCGACTCTTAGGGTTTTCACCGGCCCCAAAAGATCCGGCCGGGAGCCGTCCCGGCTGAGTCCGGCCAGCAGCCGCCCCCGGGACATGAGTGGGGTTTTGTCGACGCAGAGGGGCTCGGGCATGTCCCATCCCCCGCGGGAGCGCGCAGCGCGTCCCCGTGCCCGCCCCAGCCCCGCTCGAGCATCTCCCGGCTCCCGGCGCCATCCCGCTCCGTTGCCATGGAAACTCCCATCTCCAAAACCCCTCCGGCTGCTCAGGGATGCTCAGGGAGCCGTGAAGGCACGGCGAGGATACTCGAGGAGCCATGGCGAGTGGGGGGAGCCCCTCGGCGCCCGGGTGGTGCGGGGCTGTGGTGGGTGCCAGGGCTGGTGCCAGCGGAGCTGCGCCCCTGCACTGTTGGTAAACAGGACATCTGCCGCTCGGCAGGCGCAGCCTTGCATTATTCATCAGCCTGGCTCTGCTCCGCCGCCATTGTCGCTGAATTCCTGTCTCTGCCGGCAGCTGGTGCAGCTGCCAAGCGCCCGCCCGGCGCACGGGCAGCCTTGGGACGGGAGCCCGGGGCTCCGGGACGGGACACAGTGACCCTGCCGTGGGGCCGGAGGGGCCGGGGATGCCCCACAGCGAGTTCTGCATCGCCCGTGCGCCCCGCTGGGTCGGGAGGCGCAGGCATCCCTGTCACTCCCCGCCAGCTGCTGTCACAACAATGTGTGGCTTTGTGGGGTCCCTGCGCGGGGGCAGGTGGCAGCGCTGCCTCCGGGACTCCCCGGCCCCACACGGGACCCGGGGGGGCTCAGACCCACGGTGGAGCCAGCGTGCCCCAGCCCAGGCCTGCAGACACCAGGAAAGGATCTGGGCATTTGTGGAGCATTTGATTTTGAAGGCCAGCTGCTGGCTCCAGCACAGTCCCACAGCAGCTCCTGTGAGTCCCTGTGTGGTACCCGGGGTGTCTCCAGCCCCATAGCACCCCATGGCAGCTCCTGTGGGACCCGGGGTGTCTGCAGCCCTATAGCACCCCACTGCAGCTCCTGTGGGTCCCTCTGTCATATCCGGGGTGTCTGCAGCCCTAAAGTACCCCAGGGCAGCAGGCAGGTGCCAGCACAGCATCCCTGTGCCTGCAGCAGCTCCCATCTCATGCACTGAGGAGACATCCTGACAAGGGTCTCCTGTCTAAATCCTCCACATTCCACACCCCGAGGCAGCCTCAGCTGGAGTTCCAGCCCTGGGGGCCGAGGGATGCAAGAGGAGGAGGAAGAAGGCTGCATTCCCTCTTTTTGGGGATGCTGCAGGACCAGCACCCAGAAGGTGCCGGCCAAGAGATTTTCACACTCAGAGGCTGAGGGGAATTAAGACAAATCACCTAAAGGTGTGAATCCCTGCCTGCAAATGCGCTAAATCCCAAGCGGATATGCTGCTTCGGGAGCAAAGTGGCTTTAGCTGGTCGTGTCTTAATCTTCCCCGATTTAGGCTCGGCGTGCTCCTGCGGGAGGGTGGGGATGTCCTGGAGCCTGGGACAGGAGACTCGGGCAGCACAGGCTGAGCCAGCAGGGATGGCAGAGCTGCTTTGGGGACACCCCTGAGCTCGCCGTGCCTCTCCCCAGACAGCACGTTAATAATTTTCACTAAAGGATGCATTTTCCATCAGAAACTCGAGGGCCCATCCCTGTCCAAGGGCTGAGCCGAAGGTGCGAGGCTGGGACCTCTGCCTAGGGCGGGTCAAGCAGAGAGCTCCGCACAGAGATTAAGGGAAAGTGAGGAATAAATAAAGAATAACTCCCTCCAGGCTGCCTCTCCTTTGGCTCACCTCTCTCCCCCTCCCTGCATGGACTCCCCTCAGCTCTTTTTTCTTCATTCAGATACAAATACCACAAAAACTCACGGACCCAGACAGAGCTGCTCCTAAGGGGAGCTGGGGCTGGAAAGCCTTTCTCTGCTCTCGTGTTTTCTGGCACCTGGGATGCCTTGGACTTGTTACAGGGCAAGAAGAGGCTGGCGGGGGGGGGAATAAAAAAAGGTTATGGGGGAAAAAATAAAAAAATATTATGGGGAAAAAAATAATAAAAGGTTATGGTAAAAACCCCTGCTGCTTGCTTGGTGTGCCCAGAGACCAGTGGTCCCTGCATGGCTGCAGACCCTTGGCTGGTGCAGCATGTGCAGCCACATGCCCAGGGCCCTCTGTCCCTCCTGACAAGGTCACCCCAGGGTGACACACTGCAGCTTTCTCCTTTTTTCACCCCTGGAACTCCTGTGTCCCAAACGCAGCCCACAGCCAGGGGTTAAGAATGGCTGCTGCCCATGGCAAGTACCAGCCACTGCCCACGAGCCACCCCAGGTCTGCCTCAGGTCCTTGCATTACGCAGGAGTTTCATGGAAAAAGTGCTTGGGCTTCCCTTCACGGGCTGGGAGCAGTTCCCTATGATGGGATGGAAGAGAAAGAGCCTTTCACAAAACCTGGCAGAGGACTTTATTCCTTATTTCATTTATTCTGCACAGCCTTCCTGGATGTGCGGCGCCTACCAGGACGGATCTGGCAAGCTGGGCAGAACTCTGCCTGGACCAGGGGAAATGTGTCCCAAATATGAGGATCCCGGGGCTGGCTGGGCTGGGGGACAGCCACACTGCCGGGTACCCAGCCGTGCTGTGCAGCATCAGCGCTCAGCTCAGCGCAGGGATTAGGAAGGATTAGCAGGAGACGGGAAGATGGAGGAGCAGAGGATGGGCTGGCAGGGGCTGCCTGGGGCTCGTCAGGCAGCACATGCCACCGAGCAGCTGCCCGGCCCTGCAGCCCCAGCCAGGCACTTGTCGCTCCTCTCTGTCCTTTAAAAGGCATCCGAGCCCCTGCTGTTATCGGGCAGCGCCGATAGCGCTGTCACGCCCGCGATAAACGGGTTTGCAGATATCCCCTTTGTCCTTGCCATCTGCAATGGATGTCCCCGTTGTCCCCGAGGGGCCGTGGCTGCCCAGGGCTGCTGAGGATCCCGGCAGGCTGCACACAGATGCTGAGGATGCAGATCTCGGTGCGAACGCCCGTGGGGCACGGGTGATGCCTCCGTCCAGTGCCTAAAAACTCTTTTTTCGGTGCTCCAAGCAAAAAAAAGTAGGAAACCAGCTGGAGAGACCTGAGCACAGCACTCAAACCCATGCAGAGAGTGGCCAGGGGTGGGGGTAGCTGGAACCTGGCTGTCCCCAGGTTTTCCAGGGAAAGAAAGGCTGTCCCAAGGAAAGGGCTGTGCTCAGACCAGGCTTCAGTGGCAAAGTTCAGCTCAGGCAGTTGGCCATTAAGCCCTCCCAGTCCCATGGCCCATGCTGTGGCCAGAGGTCAGGCTGGCCATGATGCAATGCGGCTCTGAGGGCTGGCACGGCAGCAGGAAAAATGAGCACAGTGCCTGCCCAGCTTTCACCTCCAGGACACTCCCAGTGAGCCCCTGGGGAATGGAAGGGACTGGACACACATAATCCATGAATGTCCCCACGGCACCGTGTTCTCCTTCAGCATCACCCACCCACCAGGATGCATTTGGCCTCGTTTCACACCAGACATTCTGGGCATCTTCCTGGATTCAGGGAAACCCAGCTTGGCTGCTCATCCACATGCTCCAAACCTCCCTCCTGTCCTGCCTGGGGGCAGCCAAAGCACAGGCAGGGGGAACAAACTCTCTCCTGCTCAGATGGAAAATCTCTGAATGAGCACAACTTGGCTGAAACCCTCCAGCCAGAACCTGTAAATCTGCTCCCTGTGACGCTGCCAGCATCCCACAGAGCTCTGCATCCAGGTGGAGAGTCCCCTTGCAGGAGGGAAGGGAGGAAGCTGTCTGCAGAAAGATGCTGAATTTATGTTGTTCATTCTCATTCCAGGAATGTGGTGAATGAACTTGCAAAGCCCAGGGCAGGAATCAAGTGTGTTTCAACCCTGACCTGCCCTGACTTTCTTCCAGGCTGAAGAAGAGGTGGAGACAAGCCCCAGCCTCACAACCCATCTGAATTTACTGTGTGTCTTTTCTTGAGGCAGCTTTCCTCCTCCTGCACGGGGGAAACGTGACTGCCAGAGACTGAGTCTTCCACCAGGTTTTAAAGCTGCTCAAGCAGGGCAAAACCCTTCTGTCAGTCCCCAGGGAGGGAAGCAAAGGCAGGAGGGACAAGGGGACGTGTTCTCCTTCCTTGGGAAGGGCCATAAACACCACCCACACTCAAGATACCTTCATATTCTGAAGATCCCATCACTGTTAGCTCCTGCAGGCTCACCTTGAAAGGCACTGACTACATTTACAGGAAAAACCCCAAACAAACCCTCTCTCACCAGCTCCAGGGCTGTCATGCCCTGACTTGCCTTTCTGCAGTGATCTTTCCTTTCTTCTTCTAATGCTGCTGCCAAAGTTTATTTGGGTTAATAGTGTTTTTAAGTCTATGCCCTCTTGATGGATTAAGGAAAATAGAAAAGATTTCAGGGTCCAGTTTCTGTAAATGAGTCAAATTCATTCCTTTTCCTCACAGCCAAAATCTACCAGATTTTATTTGTGCTCCTCCCAGAAATCCCCCAGGCTGGCACACCTCCCGTGCCACTACTCATCCCATGCCCCCTGTGAGCAGGTGAGTGCCCCCTCCTCCTCCTGGCAGTGGGAAGCAGCTCCACCATGATGCAATCCTGCCATCCCAAAGAGCCTCTCCAGCTTCCCAAGGTCTGGCTTGTGTAACACTTGCACGGAGAGCCAGAGCCCGCAGCAGAGCTGGCACCGGCTCCAAATTTCCATTTCAAAAGAAAATTTCAGCGTGTATTTTGCTTTACAACTCTCCAATAGTGTCCTGGTTACAGCCCTCCTCCCACAGCAGGAATGCCAGGTTGGCAACTGTTAGTTTTGGTCATACTTTGCTTTTTTTCACATTGTTTCATCAGTGCTGTTACAGTCAGGGCGCTGCCTTCATGCTATAGCAGCAAAAGCAGAGATCACAGAGAGCTGCTACCGACAAGCTGGTAAAATGCAAAATGCAATGTAAAAAAAAAAAAGCCCCTAAAACACCAAAGTTAACTTAAATAAATAAATCTGTAACGAAAGTATTTTGGCATAAAGTTTTGTAGGAGTGTTTGGATTTCTGTTTTGTTTTTTAAGTACTTTCCTGAGCAGCTTCCTGCTTCTTTTCAAGTCTGTAAAATTGCAAGCATGGCAGTAAGTGTGGAGGTCAGCATGCTCCATCCACGTGAGCAGGGAGCACAGCCTGGGACATATCTGCTCCCACGTCTGCATGGCAGAGAGGACTGAAGGATTGGGATGCCAGGGACACACAGCTAAGGGAAAATACGCAAATTCAAGTGGCAAAACTTATTCCACCCCAATAGACCTGGCCTGCTTCGGGTGGGCAAGCACTTCCCAGCTCCACTGCAATCTCAGGGGCTCTTCAGGAGGTGGGAAGCAAGGGGAGGAAGTGACCTGGAAAATGGGACATTGCCCCAGCTCTATGAGCGTTGTTCTATTTTGACAAGGCTCTAGAGCAGGAGGGTGAACAACCAAAGGCAATTCCTGCAGCAACGGCACAAGAATGTGAATACGGAGGAGAGGTTTAGTAAGAGAGTGACCCTCGGGCTTCGATAGGTCAGAGCCTGGACCTGCCCCTCCCTGCACTTCCCAGCATTTTCCTTCTCTTGCTGAAGGGATCTTCCAGCCCCTCCTCCCAAGCTGCTACAAACACAAGCCAGTGAAATACAGTGGAGTCTGCCACCGCACATCAAAACCCAGCATCTCTACTGAAGGACACGCAAGGGTCCTTCAAAGTTAGGGCAGCACAGGACGTGCTCTCTCTGCTCGCCTGGCCTGCTTCCCAGAGCGATCTCTGGAGCCGCTCCAAGAACGCTTTTAAGTTGTTGGAAACCGCAGGGCTGGCACCCCCAAGTGGTTCCTGCGCTCCCGGTGCAGCCGAGCCGCCTCCGGCCGGGCTCACCGAGAGCTGATCCCCACCCCCGAGATCTCAGCTCATCCCCGTCCCCATCCCTGGGATCCTCAGCACAGCAGTATCCCCATCCCCGGGATCTTCAGCTCATCCCTAGCTCATCCCCATCCCCGGGATCACCAGCTCATCCCCATCCCCGGGATCACCAGCATCCTCAGCTCATCCCCAGCCCCGGGATCACCAGCATCCTCAGCTCATCCCCAGCCCCGGGATCCCCAGCACAGCAGCAGCTGTGGGGCAGGGGCAGGCTCTGGGGTAACATCCCCAGTCTCTGGAACAGGGTCAGGCTCTGGGGGAGCATCCCTATTTTCTGGGGTAGGCATCAGGGTTGTTATCCAAGCCAATCTCCCCTTATCTCTGAATGCTAAGTAGAGCAGGCATATCAGCAACACCAGCCACTGTATGATCATTAGAGAGGATTTAAATTTTTGAAAACTGGTGGGGTAGACCCAAAAAGCTGGGTGAAGGGTTGGGAGAAAATTTCCCCTGCTGTCACTTCCTCACAGTAAGTACCATTATTAAAGTAACCCCAAAAACACACAGTCAGTGTGTGATAGCCCTGAATCCATGTACCTGCCTTTCAGAGGAAGTTAAAAATCCATGAATTCCTCACCTTATCCACCCACAAAACGAACTGGGTAACAGCCGCAGCAGCCTTATAGGGCCCATGTTGAGACAAGGGGCTGCAAATGAGATAGAGCTGTGACAATGATACAGCTGTGACCATGTGCCACCCAGGGTAAGCTAGACCACATAGTGCCACCTAACGAGGCTGGTGCCACCCCACACCGCACAGGCTGCCCCAGTCCAGGTACAGCAGGGGCCAACTCACACACAGATTTCTCAAGTGATGCGTCCACATTTCCTTCTGCTACAGGAAGGCATCCACGAGTGCTCGTCCTCACAGACAGAAGAGTTACAAAACCCTCCTGCAGTGTTTCTCACCTACACAGGGTTAATCCTGAGGACTGATGGTGACAAAGTAAAACTGCCAACGGTCACTGGTGCTGCTCACAGCCTCAGGGCTTCTGTGCCCTTCCAGAGCAGCACATCCTTCAGGAATGGCTGTCCTGTCCCACTTTTAAGTGACCTGTAGCACAAGTACACTTAGACCTGAGGGAACACAGCTCCCCACAACCAGGGAGTAAATGTCATCCCTCCTAAGCAGCAAATAAGAGTCACCACAGAGCCCATCTCAGAGGATAGAGCAATGCAAAGCCCAGATTGGGCTGGTGACCCCCAGGGATGTCCCTCTGCCACAGGCCAGAGGCAGGACCAGGAGCTGCTGTGGACAAGGGGCTCATTCAGAGCCCAGCCCCGCATCTGCTGCCGGTTTGAGGAGGAGGAGGAAGGAGGGAGACGCCTCTGAAGCACTGGAAATGTTTAAACTGCACAGGAGAGGAATCAAACTGTGAGTGAGTCAGACTGCTGCCCTGTACAAGGGCACTGCTGGCACAGGGACCCTGCAGAGCAGAACAAGCCCTGGGATGGGATGGAAGGCGTGGGGCTCTGTGCCCCAGGCACAGGGAACCCGAGTGAGGGCGGCTGGTTCAGAAGACACAAAAAGCAGATGTTTCACAAAAGCTCACTTTCCAGGTTTATTAAGTAAAGTTAACTGAATTGTTTTCATTTTGTGGGGATTCCTTTCCGTCTAACCCCGCGGGTTAGCAGAGTTGCACAGAATCACGGTTGGACTGTGATAACCCAAATACAACTTTGGCTCATCTCACCGCTGACACATATGGAATGACTTGGGGGTTATTACATGCTGTGTCTGCTTGAGGCAGGTACATGTACAGATCAGCACAAGTTGCAAATGATAGTTTACATCCTTTCCAAACCGAGCAGGGCATCCAGCAAATGCACTGCCATGAGAAGACATATGAAAAAGAAATGATACAGACTTGCAAATACGTAAGAAGTTCAAGAGATGCAAGAAAACCTCAAACACAAGAAATGTCAAGGGGGAAAAAACCACTTAAATTCAGACACAATGTGTTCAAATGAAAACCCAGCTGTAATTTAAAGTCCCTTCAAAATGGGAAACATACAGTAACGCAATTAAAGAGAAACCAGGTCTCATCCTGGGAAACATGTGTCCAAAAGCACTGATGCACAAACAGGTTCAGAGTTCTAAGCAAAATGTCCCTGGGCATTGGTGTACTTGACTCTTGGAGCCAGAGCAAAGCAATTCATTACACTTGCTGGGCCTGCTGCTGGCTCTTGGTGGCCTAACAGCACGTAGGATCCCAGATGTCACAGAGAAGGCAGCACGCAAAAAACTGCTGGTTACTGAGAGGCCACATCTCCCAGGGAGCAACTAGAGCAAGGACACCTAACTCTGGGAGCCTGGCTCCACTGCACACAACGTCAGTGTAATGTTCTGCAAGGTTCTTCAGTTCTTAGCTCACTCCTTTCTCAGCCTGAGTTGGTCTGTCTTGTGCATGAGCACAACCGGCTGTGCAAAATGATCCAAAAAACAGAAGGGACAGGACCAAAGAAAACTGGCTGAACCTGGGGCTGGCTTTCAGCTCCTATTTTCAAATATCAGTTAAAGATCAGAAATTTATCTACAAAAGAAATAATATAAATGAAATAAAAAAATGGCACCGTCCACAAAATTAAAAAAAAAAAAGAGAAAAGAAAAGAAAAATCTTACAACACAGCCTCATAAAAATGGCTTTGCAACGAGAGCTCAGTCACAAAATGAAGGGTTCTAGCTCTTCGTACATCAGAAGAGGAAACAAAGCTAAAAAGTACTAGTCCACATTCTCTTAATAAGTTAAACTTATTTTCCCTCCCTCTTCTACAAAAGGGGTAGAAGCAAAAGGGAAAAGAGACTACCAAAAATTTAAAAAAAAAAAAAAAAAAGGAAAAAATAAGAAAAAACAAGATAGGAGAGAAGGAGAGAGTGAGAGATAGAGAGAGAGAGAGCAGTCTGTGGTCAGAGGCTCAGAGCAGGGCTGAGTTCCTTTTAAGGGTTTAAAAGATGCAAAACAGTTCCTCCAAAGTTCCCTCTCTTCAACAGTTAGCTCAGTGCTGTCGCCATGGAAACTCGAGTAGGTACTGGAGGAGAGGCTCTCGTTAATCCTCGATGATGATGGGCTCGTCGTTCATGGGCTGGCGGAGCTGCACTGCCTGCATGGGCCGCAGGATAATCGGCTTGTAAGGGCGTCTGGCGGCTCGCTTGGCTTCTGAGGACGACAGCAGCTTGCGGATTTTCCTGCAGACAGCAAGGAGGAGAGGCACGGATTACACACGCAGCTTACACAGGCACCACGGGGGCTCCTCTCCTCGGCTTCTCCAAGGAAAACCACACCCGCACAGCAGGGTGGGCTGCCAGCGCTTCCTCCTGCCCTGGGAAACTCAGATGTTCTCATTCATAAACCCCCCAATGAAGAGGAAACTGCATTCTCTGCTCCAGAATCCTTCCCCTGTATTGGAAAAGGGAAGGTCTCACAGATATGTGTGTATAACAGAGAGTTTTGAATGTAGAATCTAAAGAAGGAATAGAAATGATAGCAAGTTTTGATACAGAAGAAAACAATTCCTGAGCCAGTCTTACTGGATAACTAGAAAGCAAAGTGTATGTTGACATGGAAGTTAAAACAAAAGATAAATCCAACTCAAACAAAAAAATGTTTCTACTAAGCAAAAAGATTTTCACAGACAAACAAGAAAGCCAATGTTGCAAATAAAAAAAACCCTCAAAGTTTTCCATTGCCAAAAAACTAAAAAACAACTTTTAGCTTAAACTGTAACATAGTAACTTCTTGTAATTAAAAAAAAGTAACATAAATATAGTAATGTTAGTAGTTATAGTAAGCTGTAAGTAATAGTAAAAGCATTAATTAGTTGTCATGTTTTAAGATGTTCTGCAATAGGAAGTATATAATGCATTATAACCAAAACTAAAGTTAGCTTCAGATGAACCCACAGCTGTAGCTAAAAAGGCTGTGGGCTGGGCTCCTGTCACCCACGACCTGTAAACTGCTGTATCATTTAAATACAATAAACAGCATTTTAAAAAGCAACCTGAAGTCCCACATGCCTCCTCGTACACCCTGCAGAGCAGAAAGCATTGTGGCCCAGCCTTGTAGGACTTGCTGTGAACAGAACACGTGAAATAGTCAGGACAGTTTCCACAGCACTGATTTATTCTGAATTTATTCTGATCAGTTGGGTGTGCTGCAGGCAGCTTTGGGAAGTTTAGAAAGCCAAGTCAACACTGACAGGGTGTTTCCCCTTCTCCCACACTGTATGTGCTCAACCCAGAGATGGGCAATATCCACATCTTGTATTTGGTTAAGGATTTCTCTGTATGTCCAAGTCCTGTCAGATGCAGGAAGCTGTTTTCCATACGGAGAGAAAGCAAAAGAGAGAGAAAGACACAGCAAAATTTTAAAATTACCAAAATAAGTTAGAGACAAATACTGAATGATTGATTGCTTCTTTTTGTTAATACCAGGCTCGCAGATAAAGGAAGTATAAAAATACCCCCATCCAAACCCAAAAATGCAGCAACAATGAAAAATGTACAATTAAAATGAAGAGTTCTTTTACAGAGAATGTTGTGGTGGCCAAAGGCACACAGAGATTAGAAAGGAAAGTTACAAATATTGACAAGAGTAGTCCATGAGTCTCCAGCTCAGGAACTGGGGCAACAAGAAGGGTCTGACAAGGAAGCACTGCCTTCCCTCACAGGATCCTGACAGAACAAGGTTTTGGCTGACCATGAGATAAGAGAGGAGGGGCTCCACAGCCCACATTTCAGCCACCTATCCCCCAGTTTTATTTAGGGAACACTGCTGGGGCCAAAACCTCATTTTTTTGGTTGGTTGTGCTGGTTCTTGGGGGTTTTTTGGTTGGTTTGGTTTATTCACAGTGGAAGAGAGAACTTCTCACTGAGCTGATGCCTACCACTGTGCTATGATTTCTGCCTTTAAGATATGGTGGTTACTGAAGAAAGCGGTCAAAATACCTCCCCTCTCCTCAAAAAACTTCCCCTTAGCACCACCAGAACTGACAAACCATCAACTTCAGCTTAAGATTCTGAATCACTTCTTGTCAGATTTGGTCTGGTCATCTCTCTTCTTTTTTTTTTTTTTGCCCACTGAGCAGGACAAGCTGCTGCACTTACCCAGACACAGTTTTTGTTTGTCTAGTGTCTCCATTTCTCCACCACCTTCTAAAACTAAAAGGCCACAGGGTGATGAGAGGTGAAAACAAGCTGGCAAAGCAGTGGTGAGGGAGAGAAAAAATAAAATCTTGGTATGATGACTTTTCCAAGATGTTTGACTGCAGTTGATCCACTTGCAGCCAGCAGAGCTCCTTGCAGCACCCACGTGTGCTCCATTAGCCAGGCTGCCATCACAAACACATCCAAAGCATTCTGGATTCTGATCAGGTCACTCACTGCCTCCGCTTGCAGGAGTTACCATGCCAAGTTCCTCACTGGGAGCCTTCAATTCAAAAACTTATTCCTTTCATTCAACCAGCTTTTCACATTGCTCCTTCAGAGCTGTACAGCTTTCCAGCACTGTTCTCAACAGAGATACACAAAAAGGGGAGAGGGGCAGCATGTAAAACTTCAGGGAAACCTCCTTGCTGTGACTGAAAACACAGCCTGACCCTCAGCTGGAAGATGATATGCAGATATTGCAGCTAGATTGATTGCTACAGAGCCAACACAAAGCTCAAATTGTTTCAGAGCTCACAAACAAGTCTTACATTCCTGACACTGGAATGCAGCAGATGGTTCAGGGAAAAGTTAGAGGTGAAATGCCTGACAGAAAACCCGTGCCACTGACAATACTCCATGGCTCAGGCTTCCTTGCTCTTCACAGCCTGCCAAAAATCTCCTTTCACCACTCAGCAGTCAGCTAAGCAGCATGGTTGTCAGACAAAGAAGCCTGGCTTTTTTTTTTTTTTTTTCCCCTTTTCTTTCTCTCTCTATTTTTAAATGGAAGTGATAAGATCTTACTGAGCTGATGTCTATCACTGAACCGTGATTTTCATTAGAGCTGTGCTGGTTGCTGTGGGACTGATCCTTCCTGCCTCAGTCAGTGGTTCTATACGAGCAGAAGATTCTGTGTCTACAGTTAACTGTCACAACCAACACCACACTGGGTGAATATTGGCACAGTTCTGTCCAGGTCAAAGGGCAGGACCTTGTACTGACACACTGCCACTATGCACCTGCCATATCTCTTGTGCCTTGGATGGTGAAGATGTCAAGAAGAGGTCCCTAGGTGCAGGATTATGAAACAAGCCTTGGGCATCTAATAGTGCATTAGAGACTTTACACCCTGAGTCCACAATGGCACGTGAATCTGAGAGCTGCAACAGGATCCCAGTACCTCTTCATCAGAGCAACAGCAGTAATTAGAGAACTGCTCCCCCTGAAAATTAAATCCTCCTCTTGCTCTATTTTCAGTTATATATGGAATTCCACTGCTTTCTTTCACAGCATCTTGGAGGCACAGAAAGGAGAAGGGAAAGACATGGCAAAATATGAGCTGGTGTGAAATGCACAGTTGCATTAAAGATGTCCGTAGGAACAAGCCTGACCGGGAAATTAATTTCGTTTTCTTCTGAGTTCCAACAAGGTGTTTCCTGCACTGAAAACTGATTATCCAACAGATCAGTAACTTGAATGTTACCAGTATCATCTATTCTACAAAGCCCATCTTTGATACTAGGCCACAGAATAGTTCCTTGACACTTGAAATGCTTTGCAGGTTACGGAGAAGTTTGGAGATGCCAGGACTCTTGACTATGACCTTTGAGCTGGACAAGTGAAGACTCAGAGCAGTGCCAAATTTAGTAGTACCAGAAGAAACAAAGCACTAAAACTCTCAACCTCCTTAGTCACTTGAAGGGTTCAGGCATCCAGAATTCCCAGGTCCATCTCCTCAAGTGGAGGGAGAGGTAAGTGCTTCTCTGCTGTTGGGGCACTGATAGTGCAAGTGTTGATAACTCAGACCAAGACAGAAGCCAGAGAGCAGCTCTGCTGTCAGAGAGGGCTGCACAGCAGGGCTGCAGCTTTGCTCTGACCTTCCTCAAGGTCAACCAGGAGAGAGGCATCAAGTTCTTGGGAGGAAACCACACAAGGCAATTTCTCTACCTTCTCACCACACCCAGGAGCAACACTCCCATCCTAGGAATACCAGTACTGCGAACTTTGCCTTAGGGATCAGGTCACAGCTTCTACCCCTCTGAAAGCAGTTTGGAAACAGTTTGAAGTGAAACTCACACAACGAAAGTTTCTTCTACTATTTTTATCCTGTGGCCAGACCAACAAGAAGGACTAGGACTAGCAGAAGCAGTACCACCAAAGGAGGAAGATGGACACTGCAGGGCTAAATCTCACTAGTAGCAAATATAAACCACCAAAAAAATTAGTCAACTCAGCCCATGGAAACCTCTTGGAACCCTGCATACTAAAAGTTTTGAGCTTTCTGTGCTGTCAAGCACTGATCTTCAAAGGAGCACTGCTTTTAACCTGAGGCCTTAAAAAAGACTTCCAAAATTAAGTAATAAAACTAAAATCACTAAAAATACTTCCCCAAACCAGTAGGGGGAAGAACTGCTTAAATCTGTATCCTAGAAGGACCCCATTCAGAAGTTTTCTCCTAAACCAGAACAGTAATTTAAATAGAATTGTATAATATCACATAGTGAAAAATTTAGAATTTGGGGGTTTAAAATATAGTAGTAAGTAAAAAGCAAGATAGAAGTTTTAAAATGGAAGCTTGCTTTCTTCTTCATCTTCTTCGTAAGTCTAAGTATGATCTTGTATAATTAAATAAATGCTGCATTGCATCACAGATTTTTAGTTATTAAACCAAAATTAAAAATAATTCAAGTATTAGTTCTTAATTGGACAGTTTAAGTTTAAAAAACCTCATAACAAAAAAACCCCCATTATTTCACCATTTTTCACTTGTCAACTAGAAGTACTGTAGCACTCACTGTAACATAAATAAAAGTTAGTAAACATCTAAGTGTGAACACAAAATACAATCTCTTGTGCTTTTAATCCCAACCCTAACAAAAAAAAAATTAGAAATAGTAGAAACCCTCTGTCTCTTGCAGGTTTCAGGACCCAGACACATGTGAAGGTATCTTGAGGAGTTGTAGTGGTTTGTAAAGAATTCCTGAAATTTTTACTTCTGGAGACCTGGGCAGTTTTTTTTTTTGTATCTGACAAGGGCTAATCAGCGCCGGATTTTTAGGATTGACACACTGTTACACTAATGAGAAAGTTTATGTGTTTTTGTGAAACACACATGTAAAGACAAAAAAGTCTCCTCTTCCAAGTGAATTGGTAAAAGACTATTTTAGAGATGGTAAATTGACGGAGTTGATTTCTGTACATTTTCAGTGTGAAAGAAAAGTCTGTGGAGGAAGGAAAAGTAATCTGAAGTTTTATTCTGAGGTTTTTTTCCTTATTGTTTCTAGTAATAAAGTTTCTCTTTGTACCATTTAAAGTTAAACCTGTTTTACCTTTCTCCTAATCCTATCTATCTCACACCAAGAAAATTTCAAATGAGTGAGCCAAAACCACGACAGGGGTAATGCAAGAGAGTTCAGCATGCAAGAGCTCTGTGTGGAGGAGGCTCTGCTCCTCAGTGTCACCCCTGAGCCAGGAGGGCCCTAGGTCCTGTCCCACTGTGCTGGGACTTGTGAGGGCAGGGATGGGTCTGAAGCAGCTCAATTCCCACCTCAGCTTTCCTTCTCTTTGCACCTACCTCCTACAGCAACTGCTCTGGAAGAAGAACAAGAATCTGCTTTCTCTGGAATGTAAGTGCATAATTATTTCCCACCCTTTACCCACCCCAGCACTGGTTGTGGTCTCTGCATTCAGTCTGTAGCATCAGGGCTGCTGAGGAGATCCCTCTCTAACCACACCACCACCTGCAGCACCCACAAACCAAAAAGCATCCCCTTAAATCCTCTGAATTCCTACCTGGTTTCTTCAGTGGCCATGTAAAAAACATCATCTGGTGCATCAATCCAGTTCATCCTCCTCCTTTTCACTGGAGGCATGGATCCACCACGAATTAATCGGACTTTTGTTGGGTATGATTTCCCATTGAGCAGCAAGTTTCGGCTTGGTCCCTAACATGATACATAAAACAGCACAGTTAGGGACTGCAACAAACCTGCAGCCACTCAAAGGAAAAGAGAATTCAAGTTTTTGTATGGCTTGCTGAGAGTTTAAGGTAAATACCTCCCCCTGTGGCCCAGGACTGAACACAGAAGTCACACATAAGCAATTGTTCACAAGCAGTACAAGTCAGGCGCCCTCCATATGCAATAGGACAGCAATACTTCAGCGACAGGACAAATAATAAATGGAAGGCATTACCAATAATTTGTGGCTTGTGTCTGAAAGATGACATCAAGTTCATAAGACTGAGCATCAGACTTAGATTTCAGCCACTACCATAAAACTACAGCAACTCTATTGATTTCAGGGAAGGAAATCTAGCTACAGAGCAAGTCAAATATAAAAATCAGAATTTACAGTTATTCTGCAGTACCAAACTTACCCGTATCCTTTTTGTTCTAGGGAGATTAATATTTAATGAGGATAGTACAGAATTAAATATGTTGTTGAAAAAAAAAATCTAGTACTACAAAGCTTAGCAGCTTTCATGACAGAACCCTTTTAGTATTGAACACCACAGATTTCCCATAACAACACAGGCATCATTTTCCAGACTCACAGTAACCCCCTCACACTCAGCTGGAAAAACATGAGCTGTTATTAAGAGAGGCGCAGATGAAAGGGAGCAAAGTGTTAAGCTTCTCAAGTGCAGCTGTCCTTGATCACTGAAGTCCAGTTCTGCTGCCCCTCTTCCTGCTGATCAGCACATTGAGAAATCCCACTGAAATCAGTAACACTGAATAGCTGGGAAAGATGCAAAATGAAGGCCCAAAAATTTGATATGCATAAATTAAAGCTGGTCAGAAAACACCCCGGTATAAATCCAATTCTGGTATTTCACAGGCTGTTTGTTGTCCAAGGTCAGAGCATCTCCCCAGAGACAGCAGGGCTTCCCCTTCTGCCCAAGGAACGGCAAACTGAGCATTTGTGTGAGAGATGTCTGCCCTGGGAGATCCACCTCGAAAGGAATGGTGGGGACATGGGGTCTTCAGATCCTTAAGTGTCAGGTCATTGCAATAGCTCAGCTGAATTTTAATACCTTTTCTTAGAAAGGGAGGAGTTCAAGCTAAAAACCAAAGGGAAAAACCCAACAAAACCCTGTGTCTATTTCGTTCTGTATCTGAGCAGAAAACAAAAAAAATGATAATGACTTATTTTTTGACCAGCCTTAATCAACTGCTCTAGCAAGATCTGCTTCCTGTAGAACATCAGGGCTTTAGAGCTAAACAAACAAACCCCCACCGTTTAAAACCCTAAGCTCTTTAGAACTGTTGCATACAAGTGCAGTGACAATTTAATTTCTTAGTTGCCCAGCTCCACGTTATACAAGACAGCTCCAGCACCACAGCAGACCACTGAAATACTTCAACAATTTCTTTTAGATTTGACATTTGTTAAGTAAAATGTTTCATATAAAAGCTTTTCTGATGGCTTCTTTTTTTCACCCCCTCCAGGTTTCTCCAAGAAAATCCCTTCATTAAGGCTGCAAAGCCTATTTTCTCCACATATGAAGATACACAGGAGAAGAACTCCAGAAAAAGTTCTTGGAAATACCTAGAAAGGGCAACCCCCTGTGCTTCCAGGTTGCCTTTTCTCTACCTATATGGTGAAATCTATTTCAAATGATACATCCTGAAATGAGGACCTTTAATTTTTCATTCATGCTTCATCAGGCAACCAGAAATCACGGCAATTCTGGGAGTTTCACCCAAAAAAAACACCTAAAAAGTATGAAGTCAGAGATTTCCCCCGCTGCTCTGAGCTGGTTTATTCAGCAGACAAAAACAAGTAGCCAGTCTTCTCAGTGACACGGAATGAGGCTGAATTTGAGGAGAAATAAGATTTCCCACTTTAGGCAGAGGAACAAACCAAAGGAATGCTCTGCTATTCCAAGCAGCCTGGCACACCCAAGCTCTGGCATCCCCCCAGGCCATGCACACTCCCCCAACACTGCCAGGCTCAGGAACGCCTGTGATCACTGTGCAGTGACCATCAGCCACAGCTGCAGCTGGTCCTGTGTCACAGGGACCCTGCTGGCACTAATGCTAACCAGGCAAGCTCCACTTGAACAACATCAGAAAATCATTTTTTGGGGGGGAAAAGTGTATGCTTGAAGTGGTTTCCCATAAGCCACGTGCAAGGGGGAAAGGGGATGCACAGCCTTTGCACTGGCCCCTTCACAATTCTCTCTGCCAGAGACACATTAGACTGGCTATCTGCTTCTGTCCTTTGATTAAACTCAGCACAATAGATGAAAGGCTACAAATAATTTTTACTCCAAAAAAAAAAGAAAAAAAAAAAAAAGAACGAAGAATGTAAAATACAAGCATTCTCAGCAGGTAACTTTCACACCAACTTGCTAAAAGAAAATAAAAAAAAGAAACTGTTTTCCAAACAAACCCTTCCATCATTTAAACCTTTCTCCTTCAGGGAAACACATTCCACCCTAGTAACACATCCCAGAACTTTGCTGTAAGCAGCCACTCAGTTTGTGCACGAGCATAAACAAAATGCTCCGTTCAAAACAGGATCTCATTTATAGATATAAAGATAGATAGATCTGAGGTTTAAATTGTATTTAACCACTAAGATGATTCAGATGCCCCAAAATAATTTTTTTTTCCTTTTCAGTGAATTGGGAAGTATGACCAGCTGCAAACAGCAAAGGTGGAAGTGAAGCACTACAGTTTAATGGGGTGTTCTATCTAGTGTGGGTTAATAATTCTTCTTTTCCCTGTTTTGGTTAAATGAACATTCTCTTACCATTTGTCTGGTTTGTCCGTGGTTAGGCAGACCTAACAAACAGGAAAGAGAATAGAGCTGGTAAGACCATTGCTTTTCCAAGACAGAAAAAAGTACAAAAATCAAAACACACGCAGCTATGATTACAACTGTGTTGTTTTGCTAAGCCTAGAGTTGCCTACTGAGCTGCCTTCTGCCCTCCTGGGAAGGTGACTGAGAAAAGCTTCCTTGACAACATGGTTTGAAGAGCACAGGCCCCAGGTCACAAACACGTTCCATTCTCCCAGTTTCCTCTCCATTTACTCAAACCTTGCTTCCCACTACCACTATCAGCACACCTCCTCTTGCACATCCCAGGTTTGCCACGTGTCTGGGGGAAATCTGACGTTCTCTCTTAGCCTGAGGAATTCACTGACGTCAAGAAGGAGAAAGTGGAAGGCATTATTCACTGTCAAGACAGCAACAAACAATCTTTTTTCTCCTCCTTGGGTCCCCTGGGAGCTGCTCAGCTCAGATGTCAGCTACAAGCTGTTAGCAAACAGAGAGTATCTGCTGAGCCTGCCACGAGTAAACACCTCGTCAGGCACAGAGCACAGCCACTGCAGCTACCAAAGAGCCAGCCACACACAGCACCAGGGGCTTTGCTGTGCTACCAGGTACCCCTCACACTGCCCTCAACTGCACTGTGCACACACAGGCCCCTGCAGGACTCTCAGAGCTCCTGGGATTTGGGGGAGAGGGATGCTGCTGTAAGGCCTGGCACAGAATGGACTGGGAGACCCAATACAGCTGCTTGTTTTGGTTTTCTAGAAAACACCACTTCATTAGCATCCATGCACCAAAACACCTTCCTCAGCCCCTCCTGGCTGAGAACCAATACAGCACAGGCATCAGCAAATGCACCTGCTGTCTGCAAAAGGTCTCAGTATGAATTCTGCTTGCACATTCATGGCATCTTTGAGCCTTCCCATGGCTAGTGAGTTAGCTGGGATGAAAAACTTCTTAAAGAATCCAGCTCATGGTCTGTATTCCAGCAGGTTCCTGGAGATTCTCACTGGTAAAACCAAACACCCTGTTCTTGCACTGAGTGTGACAGGGCACTGTAAAGTGTCAGGAGGGAGGAAGGCGGAACAGGGAACATTTTCTGAGCACTGAGTATCACAATGTACCACATTAGAATCATCAGTTTGTATCAAGTGCATTTTCCATCCTGTGTAGATGTTATGCTGTTAGCCACTTCAAATGGGAAGATACATGGTTTCAGTTCTTGCCACATTTTTGTGCCTAAGTATCCACAGAGATAAAGAAATAGCTGCCACAAAGATTTCCATCAAGTCTGCAGGACAGATGTACCAGGCACTGAGTAAGAAGGCCAGAAAAAAACCTTTGGATGTTGACAAAGGCAGTGCAGAAGCCAGATATTCATTTGTTTTTACATGGGAGCATCCAAAACACAGCTGTGAGCAGCTGCTTGGGATGGATGGACAAATGGCTCCACGGGAAACAGCACAGCCAGAAGGATGCAACCAGAATCTGTCAGCTTCAGAGCTAAGCTGCAGCACTTGTTACTTCCTTCCCCCTCCCAGAACTGAAGGATTATGTTTTCTCCATTCACAGAAACTCTGAGATGTAAATCAACTGATGCTAGTCCCTGGATTGAAGCCACATATTTTCTTTTAACCACACTCCAGATCCGTTCTTTTCTAGTAGTAAGAACATCGCCTGATGCCAGAAAAGACTGTCCTGGTATGTGGCTGCTGCTGCCATGACTATTGCTGGATGTACAACAGACAGTAAGCAGTGCTATTTCCAAGCATCAGAATTAAACCAGAATATTTCATGGTGAGAAGTTGAGGGATGCAAACTGAGCAAAGGCTGAGCAGAAGTGCTGCTTGCCCTGAGCCCCACAGCTTCAGAGCTCTCAAGCAGCACAGAAGCAGTGCTAACAACAGGGACACGCCTCCCTCCCAAACTGCCATTTCTAGGATAAAGCTGCCCATGACAACTTTTTGCTCCAGTAAAATAGGATACAAAACAAAGCTATAGCTTCAATGCAATTTATACCCTTGCTTTCACAGCAGTAAGATATCAATTAGCATATTAATATGGTGAATTAATCCATGAATTTTCACTTTAGTCACACTTCAATAACTGGAGTCTGAAAGAATGAAAAGAGGCACTAAAATGACCTTATTCAGTCTGCAATTAAAAATATATCACAGTAAGAGCATATGCAGCCAAAGCACTGCTCTTAAATGAGCAGCTTCTATTGTCACCAAAGAGAGGCAGAGACAGCACATCTGTAACTCACTGTGGAATAGCTGGCAAGTCAACAGGACGCATCTGCACTGGAAACAATGGGTTCTCACCCAAAAGTTTTTGGTGGCTTCTGTGTGAGAGGAAGCCTGTGAGACAGGCACCTCTAAAAACTAAACCAATGCTGTGTCCGTGGGTGAGTGGTGGCACAGGCAGAGAACTCACCACGCCAGACTCACACCTGCCCCACTTTAACAGATGAAGATTTGAGAGATGTCTCCCCATGCATCCACAAGCAGGTTAAAAAAATAAGACAGCATAAGAATTAAAATCAGGAGCAAAATACAACAGTTCTGGCAGCTCCTCTCCAGGTAAAAAAAAAAAAAAGAAAAAAAAAAAAAGCCTGACTACATTTTATGGAGGAAGGTCTAGAGAAGACACAGAGTAGAAAATGTGATTATTCCTTTTGATGATATCTAAGGTCCAACTGCTTGAATTTACACAGCTCCACATCAGCATCAACACTGACCTCCTCCAAATGACACAAAAATACACAAACCACAAAAGGAAGTGTTTTCAGGATTGACCAAACCTTTAAAACCACAAAGTGTAAAGGTATACAGTGACAAATCTAAGCAGGTCTTCCACTCCTCTGCAAAGAAATTGAAATATACTCTGAAAACTCTAGATTAAATGTTAGAGGTTTTTTTCCATAGCATTTAAGAGTCCAAAGCTTTAGAAAATCTCTTGCCATCCAATTCCTCCTGCCAGTCTTCTCTATAAACTGAAATAAAGAGGGAGCCCCAGAGGATAAAATGAAGACAAAGTCAATTGAAGGGATAGCTGCAGAGAATCATAAATGTCCTTTGCTACAGCCCATTGTACACCTCACTGAAACGGCAACAGAGCAGCTGATCACTGCACAGAGATTAACTGGCACTCTCAGGGCATGTCTGCTCCCACAGCTCAGTGCCAAGGACCTCAGAACTGCTCCTCAAGCTAAGCACAATCAGAGATTTTGGCTGAAGACCAGCCCAAGCAGGTTACTATGCCCCAATGATCCCTTAATTCCTGAAGTACCAAAGCTGCAGGTGAGTATGTTTCCTCCCAGAGAAATACAGGTGGGGAAGGACTGCCACAAACAGCAACACGTGTCTGTCACTGCTGCGGCTTTGCAGCTTTGTGTTATCTTTTGAGGATGGGGAAAGCACCTCTCAGTCAAACAACCTGTTCCTTTTCCAACAATCTCATGTCATTTGAATCTCACGTTTCTGAATTTGTTAAAAAAAATTAAATGGAATGAGAGAATGCCTAAATTTCCAGCAGCAACTACAGCACTGCCCCAAGAGCACACTGTGGGAGTAGGGGACAGCTGGCACACAAAAACTGAGAGAAAGGGACAATCTAATTTCCCAGTGGAAGCAGACCAGCACATCTGGTCCCACTGGGGACAAGCTCTTTGCTGCTCCAGTCCCATCCCCTGCAACTCAGCATCTCAATGGCAGAATTCCAAAACTACTCCCACTGCTGACATTCTGCCTGTTTTGCCAGCACCACACGAGTGCCATGTGCAGCAGCAGCAGAGCCTAAACCCTCAGCAGTGAGCCCAGCACAGGCTGGAACACAGGGATATTCCCAGGAAGCTACTACAGCAAGCTTCAAGAAGCTGCTGAAGCATGGAGAACTTTCTGCATGGTCAGAAACCACCCAGTGCTTTTCCACACCTGAACATAGACATTGCTGCTGTGTATTTACAGCCCATTGCACAGTCTGACACAAATCTGTACAGAACTGACCCTTGTACCAAGGAGGAAGAATAGCCCAGCTTCCAGCCTGGACACAAATCAGAGTGAATGAACTTGTGTTTACTCAAAAGTTACAACTCTAATCTTCTGCATATCCACCACACACAAAAAAATGGGGCCTTCATCAAGCAATTAGCCACAGATGGCATTTGGTTTTTACTTTGTTTACCCACAAGAAGTATCATGCAGAACATGTAATATGCACTAAGACTCAGAAGCACATCTTCAATCACAATGAATACAGAGAATTTCATGCACTCTTTCACAACCAGTCACTTCACTATTGCTTTCTAAAATCCATATATTTTTCATCTGCCTTTTCCTGTTCCAAAAGTAATCCTCCTCCTGGGACTCCATTCTTCCCAGCAGTAACAAAAACATCAACAGTACCACATTTGTGAGAAAGCTAGAAAAAAACATAAAAAATCATGCATGAATGAGGCTTGATGAACAAGGATTTCACTTCCAAGTTACTGCCTCACTTGAGGCAATCTCAGTGTGTTGACATATACACACATACACTTTTTGCCAGCTTGCAAGAACACTTTAGCACCCATGCCTCTCTTATAACTACCAGGAGTGTTTTACCACTTTATTGTCTTTATTACCACTGTGAGTGTCCACCTTCTAACACTCAGAGGCTACAAACTTTCAGAAATGGAAGTGCAATAAGAACAGAGCATAAATTGTGCCAAACACCACCTAGACTAACATTCTCTCAAAATTCTGTTGTACATAAAAACAATGTTAAAATTGCAATTTACTTACCTAAATAAGTTCCTACCAAGATTGGCAAAGGAAAAGGAAAGAAAAGATTAAAGATTAAAAAAGGGAAAGTTTCAAGTAGTTCAGAATTCAGTAGCTCAGCCCCATGCAACAAATAGAGATACACAGACTGGTTTGGCTGTAATGAAACACAGAAGTGATCACAGTTCTCTGCTGGACAGATAAAACCAAGACAACACTAAACACACAGTAACTCCAAATGAGAGATTTTTGCAAAGAGCAGCTTTAATTTTGGATGAGTAAGTACTGGTCTGTGCCCAGCTCTTTCCACCAAGCCCTGCACATTAACCTCACTGGATTTGGACAGAACTTCCCAAAATGCTGGGTGAAGCAGGTCACACTCACTTGCTGTAGCCACAGCCCCTCCCTGATGATGTGTCTGCTCATGTAAGGCTGTACCTCCTGCTACAAACACTTCAAGAATCCTGCTAATATTTTCTGAGCAGTGACATCCAACTGCAGGGAGCCAGCAGCTCTCCTTGGATAAGCACATTGAGAAGGGAGAGCTGCTTTCTGTCTCAGGGTTGAGTCAATCACTGCTGTCCCCTCATATTCCTAAAGGAGCATCATGGTGGATTCTTCCTGGCTGTAACACACCAAGTGGTTAAAAAAAAGGAGACAAAACTCTGCACCTCACTGCTTTAGGATTTGCTGGTCCAAGCTATCTAAACTAGAAAGCACTGAATTATTCACTGTTCTTAGCATCAGGAGTATTATACAAATATGCATATATGTAAAAGTGTGTGTGTTTATATATATAAATTACATGTGTCACACATTCCACTCAATTACAAATTCAGGCTTTGCACTTGCAATTCTGCCCTTGCTCTGTAATACATTAATTTGCTCCCACATTAATTACACCTGCTCTCTACCATTGCCTTTGGATATGCACTCTCCTCTCAATCAACATTTGCATCTTACTCCATGCCATCACTCCTAAATGAAATAGTTTTCACTAGCTGATCCACAGAGCATGATGCCCATCTGCTGATTTTATTTTCAGATCTTTCCTCACAACACCAAAAGAACGTAATCACAGTATCAAGGCTAAGATGAAGGCAAGTGAAAATTGTTTCACTTAGCATCTGAATACAAAATCCCACATGAAACTCTCAAAAATAATCAGTACTTTCAGCAAATAATCTTAAAGCAAGGAAGTTGCACAGGCACATGGTTCTTGGGGTCTCCAAAAAGCAGTTCAAGCAACCTGACATTCTTCCTGGCTGTGCTGCAGCTGGCATTGAACATTTTCTCTCTTGTCACTAGTCAGCATTACTGGGGTCTGGATCCCAACAGCTAAAGCCAGACTTTTCCCCAGCACATCACCATTTATGATAAGACCAACACTCCCTGCCCTTTACCATAATTCCTGGATGGGCAGATTTCCACTGGCTGGCTATCTTTCAGTTTAGAAAGACAGCTGGGGTCACTGGTGATAAAGGCAGAATGATAAAGTGATCAAGGCAACTTATGCATACAGGTAAGTCCACATTTTCTGCAAGTCTAAGTCTGCCAGAAAAAATAATATATATATGTGTGTGTGTGCATGCATATATAAAATATTGAGATAATTTTGGTACCCTACACAGCTGATGTTAGAGAACTTCCTATCTTTCCACTGCCATGCTCATCTCTTGATAACTGAACTAAGGCCAAGCCACGCTGATGAATGCTTCTACTTCTGGTTCATTCACATTTCCCAAAAAGGATGTGAGAAACAATGAACCAGAACATGTTAAATTAGATTGGCATTCCATCTGGGTTTAGAAATCCCCAGCAGCAGAGGCAAGGTATTCCAGCAGTTAATTAACCTGACTCAAAAATCTGCAGCTTGTCTCCAGCCAAAGTTCCCTACTGCACCTTCTGGCTACTGCAGCTCGTTATTCCACTCCCAGCTAGACTAAAAGCCCTCTATTATTACACTTCTGCTGTTCCTGTCAGCAGAGACAAACATCTACAACTCCCACTTTGATAAAAGCATTTTCTATCACACAGTGTGTTTTCCAGTCCCTTCACTGTTTTCATGGCTCTTCTATAAACCCTCTACAATTTTCAGCATTTGTCCCACTACTGTGTTATCAATGCAAGTTTGTTGTTGGGAAAAGCCTTCCCTTTATTGCAGCTACTCATTCATGTTCTCCTTCTTTCTGCCAATTTTAGGAGTGCATGTGATGACCCTGAAAAACAAATTTGATTAGATGAAAAGCCAGCATGGTATAAAAAAGAGGGGAGAAAAATACCTAACAATGCTCCCTCCCTTCCCCCAGCAGGAATTTGCATGGCCAAGTATGACATAGATCCCAGACTGCATGGCTGTAAGGAAGCAAGTAAACAGGTTCCTCCACACAAAACATCCTCTCTCTCTCTAGAGGAAGTTTCACGGCAAAGACTGTCAGTCAAGCTCCAGAACATTAATGAAAAAGGAATAAACGACCAATTTTTTTTTAACATCTCACTCTATTTGACAGCTTATGAGACTCCATGTACTTTTCATGTACCAAAAATAGGATTCTGCAGCAATTTGTCCATGCTAAGTTAATGTTGAAGGAGAGCTGGGAAGCGTACTGTATGTCTAATGATGCCTCCAACTTGATTTAAAGATGAGGAAAACAAAATAGATAAGAGAACTACAATCTTCTTGAAAAATAAAGTGGAGGCAGAGAGAACATGAGATTAAGACTATTTTCCTGTTCTTGTAATTTAGGCACTGGTCAAAATTCAAAATGCCTGGCCAGATAAATCATATTCAGAGCTTGAAAAAGTTCAGGTCTTAAGGGTTAAGCAGAGATGAGTCAGAAAAAGAAAAGTTAAAATTACTTAGCTGGAGCTACAGTAGCAAAAGAAAAAAAAATGAACAAATAAACAGAATTTCAAGAGAAAAATGTGAACTACTCCTTGAAGTTCAGCAATTGCCCTGTATGAACACGTACCTTAATGCTTTACATTACAAAGACACAAGCTGCCACCTGGCTCTTTCCTGCAAATAAACCTCTTGATTATATTCTGCTTTACAACCTGGCCTTGAGGAAAGCCTTACAAAACCATCCCATGCCACCAGCTCAGCCATAATTCCCAGCGTTCAGGCTTCTCCCCTGTGTTTGGAGGTGATGGCTCAGCAGCACAAGGCTTCTATCAATCAAAGAGAGTTCAGCTAAAGCCCACCATGACAGTGTCCAGTGTCCCCTGTCTCTGACAGGTCACCTGCCCAAACCCTAAGGTGTCTTCCAGGTGCCACCAAGGCAGCACAGCAGCAGGAAGCAGAAAAGCTCTTGGTAACAGATACAGTTTTGCACTAGGTTAACTCTCTCTGGAAACTAGTCAAACACAGGTGGACAAAGTGTCTTCCTGCACCTAAATTTGTGCAGAAAGAAAGAATATTTTCAGCCCCTCTGTGCAGGAATCTAAACACCATATTTTTTTTTGCAGTACACTCCCTACACCAGTCAGTATGTCAAGAGGAGATGAGAAACATGAGAATAACAAAGGAACACCCCCAATTTCCCATAGTAGCTATGTAAATGCAGAATCTGACCAGTTATAACAATTCAGGCTTACTCTCATTTATCTTTTTCTACTGTTTTAGGTCAGCTATAACCCAAAAATCAGTTATTCTGGATAGATGAGTTTATTTAAATCCTTTTATACTCACTGACTGGCTCCTAAATTCTGGCCACAAGGCTTCATCACTCACTGCCATTCACCTCTACTTCACAGCAGTTCCAACCTGTGCCCTTCCTGCCAGCAGCCCCCCAGATTACTAAGCATGGATGACTCCATCCAAAACCAAGGAGAAGCCTGAGTGCCACAATCCCAGTCCTTTCATGGCACAGGAAACCAGTTGTACCCATGCCCACAGCCAGTAAGGTTTACCAGTCCAGGTGCAAGGCAACTGGGAATCTGTGCTAAGAGGCACCAACACAAACTGGCACCAGGACAGAAAGAGACCCACCAAATTCCACCATCTGCTTCCCTGTGCCCAGCAGATCTCAATCCAAGTTCTTTAAATATTGTTTCCTTGCAGGTGGTTCTCTTCCCTCCAGGTCCTGGCAAAGCTTCCAGCAACCCAGGCTCAGGAAATATTACAGATGCAAAACTGCAGCGTGGCAAACATTTTCCATCCACGAATAAATCTCAACCAACAGGTTTAAGCTGAACTGCTCACAAGAATATCCAGTTAGCACTCACTACTCCAGCAGATAAACAGATTCTGGGAGTGAACTGGACTCTGCTACCTAGCAGTTACAGGAACAGGTACTCCAGCAAGTATTTCAGTGGCTGGGTGAAAACAGACCCAACAGGTAGAGCAGCAGGTGCTTGGCAAGATCCAAACCCTGCACAGATACAAACACGTGCTTCAGAGAAACACAAACTCTGAGGAACAGCTACTTCTCCAAAATCATCCTGGAGACAGCTCCAGCAACAGTTATAACTGAATGGAACACTAAAGCAGGGATCCTCCATTTCCAGAAAATCGTGTTGGGTTATCAAGTCCAGTGCTCTACAAAGAGAAAGCCCTCCAGAGGGAAGGATCCATTCTCCCACTTCCCTCCTTAGGCCAACAACATCTCTGAGCTTCCCAAACATGTCATCTGTTGAGGAGGACATTCAGCAGGGAGCAGCAGCTGTGCCCATAAGCAGGTAGTCACCAGGGGCTGTGGAAACCCAGTGAGCTGCCCTGCATCTACATCCCTCATTACTAGATGAAGCTTCTGAGGAAGCAAAACTCAGTAGTGCAGCAGAGTGTTGTTATTCTTTCCAAAAGACAAGTGACAAAGCACATAAAAACTCAGCAACAGCGTATCAAGGAATAAATCCCCAAAGAGGGCAAGACAGTAGAACAACCACTGTCCTCATGGCTGTATTCTTCATATGCAATCATATTTGCATGCATGTAAATATGGGTAACAGCCATCCACTGCCTCAGCCATGAAACACAAAGATTATCATCAGGGCATGCAGTGCTGGCAACATGTAAGCTTATGTTTTGTGTTTGCCTGTTCACAGTGACATTTTGTGGTTGTCTGTCTCAGAAATATTCAAAATTGATCCGTTCTACTAATTTGGTCAAGTGACATCATATGCACGTTTCCTGCATTAGCACAAATGGAAGATTCGGACATCTCTTCAGTACCAAGAACAGATTAATTTTTAACCAGTGGAAATTTTGAAAATCATTTTCTACTGCCAGCAGAGAATGTGCAGACAGTCTCTCACCAGTGATACTGTCCACTCTCACTGGAAAATACAGAGGTTTGAACTTGGGACTTGATGTAAATACTGTCTTCTATTTCTTTTGGTCCAAGTGAATTCAAAGCAGTTCAAGCCACATGAAACTTTGCTTTCTTAAAACTCAAACAGTGAAACAACACCTATTTTCAAACCATCACAGCTTCCTACAGTTTCAACAGAAGTGCTGGAAGACTGTTTTGTCAACTTGAGGAATTAGGAATCAATTCTGAACACAGAACTTCATGTCTTCAGTACGGTTGTACAACTTGTTGCCTGTGTGTGAAAAGCCTGAAAGGTGAGCAGCAAAACCATAGGTGGAAGCGGTTACCCAAGGAACACTCAGACATTAACACAGAAGGTGCACACAGACTCATTAGCCACAAAGCACAGACAAGCCAGCAGATGAAACTAAAAATCACTCTCCTAGCATAAGCTGAGCGCAGCTTCAAGGTCTTACCCCTGCTAGGCATCAACAGGCGCTTCTTCATGTTGCCTGATAGAGCACAAGTGAACAGAAAAGAGAAAAACATCACATCAGCAACCTGAACAGCAGCAGTTTTAAAAGTTCTTAATGTTAAAACACAGTCAGATATCAAATCTTTGTCATTATATTTCAGATAAGCTACATATAAAGTTAAAACTAAAGGTAAAAAATAAGAAAAACTGTCTGGATCTCCCTCCCTGCTGCAGTCACCATTACACCAACTGCTCTTCTCCCTGTTAAGGGGAGCTACCCTCTATGATCTCGCTCCTGTTAGGACCATTCCAACAGACCCTTTTCTTCTCATCTGAGATAGAGACTGCACTTTCTCTTCCCTGACACTCTGGAGCAAGAGCAATTCTCCAGAACAGACACCTGGAGCCCACGCCAGGAACATCCTGCTTCTATCTCCTACTTCAAACACCTTTCCCTTGCCTCTTCCTCTTGAGGAGGTGAAGCCCAAGCCCAGAGGTGGTCAGTAACAGGGCCAACAAGGGAAACATCACTCAAAAAGTCTATTAGGGTATTCTTCACACTACTAATTTAAAAACTGAAGGGAAGTTTCTCCTTCACTATCCCATTAGTGAGGTTGGCCAAGCCAGGCAGAGTTCCACCAGCAGTGACTTTATGTGCATGCACCTCCAAGGCAGTTCAAATCATATGCCTCACCCAAAAGGAGGAATGGGACAGGTGGCTTTTAGAAAAGTTAAAAATAACCTCCCTCAAGAATAAGAAACTCAGAATTTATATAATGAACTATGAGTTTACATAATCTCCTTGTATACCAAAAGGACAGAAGAAAAAGCCTATAGAGACAACATAAATTTTGTGGTAAAATATTTACCATCCATTCCATTGTGTTGTTCATAACTTCTTTTTCCCAGGATAGTTGGGGACCCATTATTAATGACAGGTGTGAACTTAGCAGGAGTCAGATTGTTGAGAGAACTGGACAAGCTCTTTGCAGGATCTGGTTTTGGAGGACATGGATGAGACTCTGGTGGAAAACAGCAAAGCAGATTTTTTTATTAGCAAAGATACTGGAATTATAAACCCGAAAACAACCTGCAAGTTTCCAAGGTGACCAACTACACCTCCTCTTATATACAAATGATCTCAGTCAGTAGTTTTGACTGGAGACTGCTACTGATATAAAGCATTTCCACATGTTTAGGAATTCACCACTACCACAGATGTTAAAATCATTATTACAGTATTATCCTAAAATAAGATTTGATAGCAAAAGCACTTTGTATCTATTTCTGTAACACTGTTCTCAAATAATTTGGGGTGATTTTTGGGGTGCTGTATATTTTATATGTATATAAATAATATGTATATAAAACCCAACTTTGGCAACACCCCTAAACTCTGAGGAAATTACAACTTTGTCACTTCGCCAGAAATGTTTATAAAAAATACAATTTCTCCAATGGCAAAAAAAAGGTGAAGATTCAAAGACCCAATATAAAGAACACAACACCTGAATTCAAGCTTCAGGCCAAGGCATAGATCAAACCCACACTCTTCAAGTGAAAAGACTTCGAGAAAGTTACAAGAAACAGCAAATGGGAACTTCAGCTGAGTCTCTCACAGGCACAACAGCAGAGTAAAATATAAATTCAATCCCACTAAAACCACCAAAAAAACCTTCTTGCCAGTCCATCAGCCTCCCTCCATTTCCATCACTCTTTTCTCCCAGCTAAGCAATCCAATGGAGACCCTGACACACTGCAAGGAAAACCCAAAATTGTACTCCAGACCAAAACCAAAGTGAATAACCAAATGTTCCCAAAACATGATGTTAGTGCCTCCACTAGCAGATGGTAACTTGTCCTCATATACACCAGAAGCCACAGCAAACACAGCCCTCCCTTCACTAGAGAAAGTTTTATGATCCCAGAGTGGATTGTAGAGACACTGGGTCTGTCAACGAAGTAGGAAATGTCAAAAGGACAAGTTAATGAGATGGGTTTCCTGCTCTCTTTTGTTAGTGGGGTGGGGCTTTTCGTGCCTTGTTTTTTGCTTGTTTGTTTTTAATCCAGAATGAGCATCTAAATCTAGACCCAAATGGTCAGCAGAGTAGCCAGGAGGGTGTTTCCTGTGTTTGGAGTGTTTTGCATGTGATGGTTTGGTTTGTTTAATACCTAAATACCGGAGTACTGCTTCTAAAGGCTTTCGAACCACTTGCTTTAATAGCAATGGGTTTTCTGACGCCTCAGGTAAACGTGCTGTGCCTGTAAAACACAGAAAAATAATTAGAGGGTGAAGACATCCAGCTATTAGACCAAAACCAAGTGAATAAAGTGTCCTGAAAGAGCTTAGCTGTTAAAAAGAATTTTACAGGTGGCAAGCAGATCCTGGCAACAGGACACAAAAACAGAGAATGCTCCACGTAACAGCAAACACAAATGTTTTAAAACAAACAACTCATGAACGTCCAGAGTTGTTTTGCCCAGCCTACCATCAGTTAGAAGACTCTGCAAGTACAGCTAGATTTGGTGAAAGCACTAGCTACGTGCAAGAGAGCATCTCAGCAAGCTGCAACTCCAAAATTTACAGGACAGGAGTCTCAAAGGGCTCCTTGGGCAAGGAGGTGCAGCTGCATGCAGCACGCTCACATTCTGCTTTGATTGCTGCACTGTTGATAGGCAGGTAGGGGTGTCTTGCAGCGTGCCAAGGGCGCAGGATATCTCGACACAAACGTCTGGCAATTCTGGTCAGTTTTGTTGTGTGCAGATAGAAAGCTTGTCGTGTCTTCATAGCAAACTTGGGACTCCCACTGTTTCGTACTGGCACACCATGGGGACTCTGAAGGGAAAGGAAAATAAAAATGGTTTCTGAAGAAGTAATGATTAGAAAGTATGGTTCTAAAGAAGAGAAAGCATTATTTAACGTCACTTTCAATTACTGATTCTCAGACATAAGAACAGAAATGGTATTCCAGACACAAATATTCCCCATTTCCCAAGTCTTACCCCAAATATCTCCAAGGATAAAATGAAGGTAAACCTTTTCACCTGGCAGGGAAACTTATTTCTGTGCTGTGACAAGTTTTAAGGTAGGGATCCAAAAGCCAGACATGAAGTTACCTGGTGCTATCACATGATTTAGAGCTTACAGACTCAACAGAAAGACTCTCCAGTTTTGGGTGCCTAAGTCTGCTCTGGAGATACAATGCAAACTCCTCACAACAAAGCATTTGTCAAAAGGAGAGGAAAATCAGGAAGAGCTGCATGACAAAAATAAACACCACAAACTCACTTTCCAAAGCAAATGTATGGCACACAGCAATGGTTTTGGCTCGAAGCTGCAAGAATTTGTTTTAATTCTTACTCTTAACTCAGCAAATGTACTCACAGATGTCAAATATTCATTGCATATCATAAAGAATACTACTGGAAGACATTTATCAGCTACTGAGAACCAAAGCAGTTACCTTCTTTATGAAAAGCAACCAAGCAACCAATGAAATAAGGCAAGTAGTATCTTGTTACCTCAGACCCACCCATAGCTGGAAAACAGCTATGAAGAAATTTCAGTTTGGGGAGAACAGGGCTTTCCCTTCTCTGCCTATTTATATACTTCTAATTCACAAACAAGAGGTGTAAGGCAGTTATCTCAGCAATTAGGAGGCTTCAGAGGGCTAAGAGAAGCCTGGAAAGGACAAAGGTTAAACAAAAGAAATGGAAAGAGAATGATAGTAAAGAACAGGACAGAGGAAAGAAATTATCCTGAGGTAAAAGTTCAGTGTGTGTTATCTATTTATGTGATACAGTACTTTTTCCAGTCAGCTTAATGTCTAATGCTTCCAGATTAAACTTATAGCAAATTCAGAAAAAAAAAAACTGAGAATTTTGGTTTTCAAATAAGAGAGGAAAAATAAAACAGAAGTTGTTCATACTATGTTTACTCAAATCTATCCAAGAAAAGAAGCATTATTAAAAAATAGGATTAGGTGGAAAAACAAGATAAAGGATCTCTAAGAAGCCAATAGCTATTTGAGGTATATCTAATTTTGAATATGCCTTGGGAGAGTAAATAGACTTCAGGAAATAATTAATTCTTTTGGAGAGAAAAAACCAGTACTGTTCCCCCCTACAGCAAAAATCATGGAAACCAAATACCAGAAACACTGGCTGGCATTTCAGTTTCTCCCACCTCCACTAAGTCATTTCATGCATTTGAAGGCTGGTTTGCTAAACAAACGATGATGTTTTCTTTTTCTCAGGGCAGTACTTGGCAACAAATAACTTCTAGCTGAGGTTAATGCACCGACTTCTGCTTGACACGAAATACCAAACCCAAGGACAACAATGAAGGCTGGAGGCCATTCTTTTGGTGGTTAAATATTGAAGAACAGTGAGCAGGCAGTTAGGTGGCATGACACTCAGCTTGCCAGGCAGTGTGCCTGCTGGATACCCACCAAATTATTGCGGTTTGGTCCGGGCCTCTCCCCATCTAAGCGTGTTGGCATTTTCAAGCCACCGTATTTCTTCCAGTAGGTCCAACAGGATGCACAGAGGCGACACTGCATGTTAGGGGGACCCCAAGAATACCACTGGTAAGACTGGGTGGCTAGAGATAACAAAGGTGGAAATTATATATATCCTTACACAGGATCACTTTTCAGATCTTATTCGCTTTAGAAGCAGCACAAAAGAAAACATTCCCCCCCCCCCAAGCACACAGAGCAAAGCTCAAACAGGCCTTAAAAACTGATGATGGCTTCACTGTCATCACCACTGTTAAACATACTTGTGATTTCAGCAGAATTGATTACATTAATTAATCTACATCCCTTGTCAAATGTGAACAGAAGCAATGATTAGGATGGGAAGATTTCCTGCCAACGGAACCGAAGGTTCTCTTTCTGCAGGAGAATTTCTTCAGAACATGGGAAACAGCAGATATTGTCTTCAGGAACTTCCCATATATTAATTTTACAACTGAAAAATGTACAGAGTGTGTGACTTGATTTCTCGTACAGTCCTACATTCCAGCATCTCTGAAGGCTCCCCAAAAAGGAGCACAATCATTAGAAGTCAGTATATTAATATCAAGCAGCAGATCAAATACAGTGGTGTCACATATTTTGAAATCTACTAAAAATGATGAAAAAAATTGTCAAATTCACATGTTGGTGATTTAAATATTCACTCAATAGTCACTTGCAATTATGTAGAACATTTACTAACTCCCCCTTCAGTACTTCATAATTCTATTTACAAATTTAACACCAGTAGTTCAAAAACAAAACAAACACTAAACAAAAAAAACCTCAAAAAATCTTTTGCTTAAATGCTGCTATATGCAGTTCTGCCCCCACCCCCAGCACAAGACAGCTTTTATTGAACATTTCCATCTTAGCTGCTGTTCTGGCACTTACTGTAACAGCTCTCACAGGCCCGTCCTGCTCCTGCATTCTGTGCCTGGACTCCAGTACCATTGACCACTCCTGGTTTGACATTATTTACATTGATCTGGTTGGGGTTTGGCTTGTTACTGAAGACACAAAGCAAAAACAATGACAAATGTTAATTGAAGCATGCCATTTTTTATTTGACTTTTGAAGATACAGCCCAAAACATTTGAAGACTCAAATCTCATTCAGCATGTGTCTTCCAGAACCAGCAATCTGACTTTTCCGAACACACTGTCTCCAATAATACTTTAAAAATATTGATAATGAAAATAACTATAATGATAGTTGGATGACACTTACTAGACTTCAAAACCATTTAAAAAAGGACAAACCAGGCCAGAGGGGTATCTTATTCACTATCCCAGACATGAGTCTAGGTAAAAACAGATCTCACTCACAAGTCATCAACATGAGAGATATTTTATTTAAATCTCCAAAAAGAAGGCTGGGGGCTGGAGCAGGAGCAGTAGGCAGAGAGAGGGTAACATCTGCTTCATTCAGAGAAATATAAGCCTAGGCTGCAGTCACAAATATTTCCATGTTGTCTCACTGCAAGGGTTTGCATCATGTGGCCACAATTCCCACAAGTACACCCAGCATGCAACAACAGCTGGGTCACCTCAGCTCATCCCGGCACCCTCTTCAAAATGATGGTTCAGGAAAAGCCAAGAGCTAAAACAAAAGCTACTGGTGGGAGCTGAGAATGGAAGGCCAACAAAACTTTGGCATGGAGAGCAGTATGGAATGGCACAGAATCTCTGCAGAGGAAAATGAGCCCTTCAAAAAATCTCTGTCATGGGAGGGAAGGAGGAAGACCGAGTATTGCTACTGCAGGGACAGGACTCACGGGGAATGGAGGAAGGTGGAAGAAGTCATACAAGAAGTTTCACACAAGAGCACAGGAGGAGCTTATCCAACATGCAAGGACTCTGGGGTTCTGTTAGGAGTTCACACAGTAGAACCAACAAAGACCAGGCAGGCTTTGGAGCCAATTGCCGAACATAAGCCTGAATTGCAATGCTGGTTACACTCCTATCGTAACCTCTTACCTGAAGACTGAAGAGACTGGGCATATTCCTTTTATTTCCAACTAATAAACCCATGATTTGGAAGCAGAAATATCTTAAAATGGCTTTCTGCAACCCTCTTTTCTTACACATCTGTTGCACACTGACACAGGAGTCACAGTGATTTCAGAATACTTGTTGTGTTTCACCCAGGCTAGTGCTACAAAAACAGCATTGTGGGAACAGAGCCAAATTAATTTATTTCTAATGGGGCACCAGCATTAGGTTTCATGTTCTCAGCAATCATCCCTGAAAGCAAAGGAGTTCCAAGTGACATAATTCCAAAGACAACTGGAAAGCTGATGCTGCCCTGGAAGCCAGAAAACATCCTTCTTATCTGCAAATGTCCAATCAGCTTCTGAGATACAGAGCTCAGTAAAGCTCCATTCTGACAGAGACAAAAGAGGTTCTGCTGTGAATAAACTACAGGAACCACACACAGGTTGCATAAAGAGGCAAGAGTGTGTTTGTCCAGTCCAGGAAAAACTTCTGATAGCATTCTCACTGTAAAATTCAGAGCCTTTCTGAGCAGAGAAAGCTCAGGAGGCCAAGTGGCCCAGGAACACTCTAAGTAGTTTGTTCCTATAGCACACTGAGCAGCACATGCACAGCTCAAAAGCAGCAGAGAAAACAGAAAAAAAGACATTTAGATTAATTCACAAGCCTGAATATGTTTTCACCTCCTTCTGCTTATAAATTTGCCCAGCTCCTACAAAGACTGAAGTGTGTCAGGGTGCTTATCAGAAAGGCAGCAAGTTCTGACCCCGCAGATGGCAGGAGATCCACAGGCAGTCTGACAAAGGGGCAGCTGAAAGAGGGAACATTCACGCTCCTCTGCTCCAGGACATCACTATAGTAACCTGCTGCAAAAGAACTCCTGCCAATGATTCACAGCAAACTCCATGTGCAAACATTGCCCCAGTGCTGCAAAACAAACAGCCCCCACAGATACACACTGCTACAAGCGGCATTGCTCCACAGAGAGAGAGACTGAAGTGAAGAAAACTAATGCTTCAACATCAGGCCTGTTGCTTCCCTTCTGTACCTTGGATTTATGCCCAAAAAATAGAGCAAAATAGTCTGAAATCCATCAGTAAAGCCCAACAAAGCATGTCCAAAGAACTGGGATGAGAAAGGAGGATGATGGCCTGACTCCATTATCCTCTCTAAAACCATTATCAAGCCTATATTTAAACACAAGTGGAAAGCAGGCACTGGTGAGAGCTGATCACCAAACCATGCTGATCAGAAGTAACACTGCAGTTATGGTAAACTCCAGAATTCTGCAGCTCTGCAATTAATGAAGCTGCAGCAAGCACCAGAGAGTGTCCTGCTCCAAAGCTACGGTCAAGATTCTCAGTGGCAGTAACAATAAAATTCAGGCAGATGATGTTTTCATCATATGAGAAGCAAAAAGCTCTTAATTGTTGATGATATGTTAATTAAACTCGTTTGATATCACCAAAGCCTGCCATAGCTATTAACAAGAGAATCGGATGAGTAACTGGATGAATCATTAAGCAATTAATGAAGCTGAAGGTAAAGATGCAAATAAGGTAGTGAGAATACTGCTGGTGTGGCAAACTGTCATTTCCAGTTCTTGTATCAGGAATGGGAGTCTCTTGAAGGAGTTTCAGTTGTGAAGGAGCAGTCAGTTATGCCAGAACAGGGCCATGAAATGCAGATTTCTGGGCTGTATTCTTCAGACAGGTCTCAAGGGAAGAGATGGAGGCAATAAAGCACATGCAGAGAGAAGCCTGTCAACATGGACTGAAGGCTCTGCACAAAAAAAGCCCAACCTGAAAACAATCCTGATCCCCACAGAAGATTGATATCCCTTCAGCAGATGAGTAGACAACATTTGACCCACAGCATGGTGATATAATTTTTGTTGTTAGAAATAATTATAAACTTCATACCATCCGGTGAATGTTTCCTGCTATTGAAGAACCCATGTGTGCTGGATGCAACAGAACAATTAAGAAATAAAGCTCAGAAATAAAAACGATTTTAAATCCTTTGTAAGGCACATTGGTGCCATTTACCTCTAGGCATCTAATGGAATTGTCTGGATCCAGGTTACAGAGGTGAGCTTTCCTCACAACTCTCCAACCTCCTGTAAATACCCACTTCTAAGAACAGGCCTAATGACACCATTAAACAATGCTTTCTGAATAGGAGCAGCTTTCTCCAACAAAACGTTGGAGATTGCCATTTTAACTAGCACAGCTACAGAGGGAAGAGCAGCATTACACCTTTAAAGTTTTCCATGTTGCCATGGACCTCTGCACAATGAACGGGGAAGAAAAATGGTTTTCCTTGCTTCTCAAGCAGAGGACAACCAAGAAACAGATAAAGGAATTATCTTCAGCTTGTTAAGCAGCTGCCCCTTGTAGTGATCCAAAGCTTTGACCTATTCCTCCAGTTTCCCTGTTGGATTCACAAAAGGGGCACAGTATTTCCCCCTGCTTCACAGCCTTTGAGAGGCTGCATTTGCAGCTTTTGTCAAAGTGCTTTGAGATTCTCAGATAAAATACTGTAAATAGAATGTATTCATTAACACATACAGATGTAGAGTTCAAAGCTACATTTTTCACCAGTACATTTTGGAGACTGGAAATTGTGTGGAGCAGTTCATTCTTCCCTTTCTGTTCTTAGCCCTTCTGGCACCACGTAGATCAAAGCAAATGAGAGAAAAGCTACATAAAACTGGATGTCTCAGCCTTCACAACTGCAGATGTCCTACCCCCAAAAAGCACAAGCTACACAACCAGATCTTCATCAAAAAGAAGATGGCACATATAATAACTGGAAGATCAGTAAAACCAGAGTACAACTTCCACAACAACCTGAAGAGTATGTTTGGGTACACACTAGAAGGAGAAAGAGTCTGAGGCTACACCTGCATGAAGGTTTGCCAAGCACTGCACTCACTTTGGAGGATGGCAGGATGAGGCATGTGAGAACGTGGAATCACTTTGGCATTCAGACTTTTGTTGCTGCTTCAACACCACTCCCACTGACAGAGACAGTGCTACAGAAAACAACTGAAACATTTGTTTGTCAGTATTTCCTGAGTTTAACTGATTTTACACTTTTTCCTTTCACCAGGAAAGCACATTAGTGCTTTTCAGCCAAAGGGCTTCATTGCAAAGCCATATTAATAGACATTAGGTTCTGTCAAGTCAACTACAAATATCTGCCTCAAAACCAGGTTTACTATTGGAAGAGGTACAGAAATGTTTATTCAGTGTGGGTCAGAAGTGTTTTTCTAACACATTGGTGTAGGACTTGATAACCTCACATCATTTACCTGTATGACCCTCCATGCTTCAGTTACCTGAGTTAATAAATTTGGGGCACAGCCTCAATTTAAAAAAAATCAACTCTAAAGCTTTACATAGAGCTGTTATTTTTCCTTGTGTAACATGTAAGCAGCATTTGAAGACAGCTTCTATTCTTTTCTCCTCTCTGCTAGGTTTTCTCCTATTGACCATCAGAGAAACAAACAAGAGCCTTATCAATGGAAGACAGCCAGAGAAAAAAAAAAGATAAAATTATTTGAGCCTGGTATCCTCCAGGGTCTCTCACTGCCAACAATTTTACACCAGTTACTGATAAAATGGGTTTCAGTCAATCAGCTGATAGGCTTCTGCATAGGTCTTGTGACAGCCTACATCAAGTAATTTATTTTTGAGGTGACAAGTGGATCATTATGGCTCAAGCCTAGAAACAGGAATGGGCTCAGTAACATGATAAGGATAAATCAATAACATTGATATTTAGATCCCTACACTGTGCATTGCTATTACAAGCCAAGAATAAAATCTTCTAGGTCACAAGACAATGTAGATGCCATACAGTCCCTATATGCCAGACCTTGTACTCAAGTTTGTGTAGAAGTAATCCAAAAAAGCTTAGAAATATTTAATTGCTGCCACCTTTAGAGGTATTAATAGCAATGAAACAGCAGAAGCATTCATGTGGCATTAAGTAAGCCATGTAATTGCTACTTTTCCTGATACACATGAAAGGATATTGAGGGAGGAGGAAAATGTATCCCCCATTTTATCAATTAAATAGCATGTGAGTTAAGGTACAACACTCATAAAATGAGCCATGACTGGAAACCAAAGCCAGAGACGAGAAGAGCAGGCATGTGGGCAGAGCCAGGTCTTTTCCTGAAGCAGGGAGGTAAGTTGCTGATTTGATTATGTTCTCTAGGTAGGAACAAGAATTACCTTGCTGAGGGATAAGATGCCACTCCAGGCAGCCATTATCAAATGAGCAGCACAACCTTCCAAACACAAAGCCCTCCCTCCACACATTAGAATCCAAGAGAACAGCAGGACTGCCAGGCTCTCTTGTCTGCAATATCCTTTTGCATCTGCAGTCTAAATTATCCTGCCTTTTGCTTTATGAGCTTATCACATTGTGAATTCATGTTTAATTTGATGTCCAGTGTCCCCCTGCAGAGTAACACCATCCACAAAAAGCAATATTGTTGAAAAACTGCATGACAAGAAATCCATTTGGCTTCACTCCGAATATTACACCTCATTTTTAGTAAATTCACCTGAGAGATATTGACATATAATCATGGATCCTCTATTTTCAGAAGAAATGAGGGGCTGTCTTGCAAGCTAAATATATAAAAATTAGTTTTATCTAAAGTAACAGAGCAGATGGTAGAAGTTCATAAATATTTAAAAGAAGACAGCATAAAAGAGCAAAGGAGTTATTGGGGATAATACACAGGGGAACATATCTGGGAGTGAAAGTTGAAAAGTGAGAGGAAAGAGTAGACTAGAAGTTCTGCATTATAACAACCATTGACTAGGCTATGCAGAAAAAAACGCAACAGAAAACACATTTTACGAGTAATTTTGTTCTAAAATATATGTACTATAAGATAGTATATAATATGTATAGTATATAATATGTATAATATATGTACTATAATATAGCCTATAAATAATTATACATTATTTTTAACATATAATGGTACAAAGGAAGCAAACATACATTGGTGATCCACTGCTAAGAAAAATTAGGAAGAACAGATAGATTACTGAGCAGTTAATCAGCTACCCTTTTGTTCACAACCATGCTGACCTGCCAGCAAGTCCCCAACTCCCAGTCCATACAAAAATACAAATGAGAAGATAAGTAACAGTCACTTCAGGATGGAAACATTACAGAGGATGCAGGAAATGAGCAACATGACAGCACAACATCCTAACCAGGAAATAATAATATTGGTAGGACATGGAAAGTGCTACATCAGTCCCTCTACAACGAGATAGAAAACAAAACAAGAGGTACTTACTAGTTGGGTATATACACTTGTTTTAGCTTGCTTTCTGCTTCTGCTGCTTTCAATCGTTTCTTTGAATAGAAAAAAGAAAATGGTTAAAGTAAAAAGAAAATAAGAGCCAACTTACCTGAGTCAAGTAGTAAACCTATCAAGACTTCAGCGGATATTTACTGAGCAGCTACCACTAAATCTTCTTCCAACAAGACAATATTCACTGAAGACAACTGTGGACACCACAGTAGCTTTTCAAAAAAGTCTAAGAGATGCCAAGCTACTATAAAGGAGGACAAACTTTTCATTCCCATTCACTTCAATTCCAATTCCTTTTGTTACAAGTTTTTATTTCCCCTGCAGAAGAAAATCTGACATGTCACTGTCAATTCTCCATGATAACCTTCACCAACTGGATAATTAAGAGATAAAGCAATGCAACCTCCCCATCACAGATCAACAGCTGCACAAATTCCAAGTTTCAAGTAAAACTTTTGTGTTGATACCCCTAAACTTCTGAAGGCTCAGTGACAAGGGATATTTTTGTTTAGACATTAAGAAGGCAAATAACTCCTTTTATAACTCAAACCTTCACCATTTAAACAGTAAGAGAGATAATCTGAGATTCAAGTTTTCTCTTTATTACAATTGCAAAACAAATTTAGGGTGACCCTCTGGAGGTCTCTAGCTCAACCTCTGCTCAAAGCTGGTACTAGCTGTCTGCATAAAGTTCTGACAATGTTTTCCAGACAAACCAGCAGCATAGCGATATTCCAGACAAACACGTTAGCTTAACGTTTTCTATGCAGCAGCCTCAAGGCACAGTCTAGGAAAATAATTGCAAAGCTGAAGTCAGTATCTTCATGGAAGCAGGAAGCACCAGAAAACATAATAAAATTGAAGAGTGTGTCACTGAGGAGCTGGACAAACATAAAAATTGTTTTTACAGAGACACCACAGACACACACAGAAACAACAAAATAAATGCTTCCTGTTACCATAAAGCTTTTATCAGGACAGTTTTAAACAATAATTTTCCATATGACACTCTGACAGTTCCTCACCAAAGTTCTCTGGACTCCTAAAGAATTCCCCTCTTCCCTTTTCCTGCAAATAACAGTCAACCTATCTTAGAAATCAAAGAATGAAGTTGTCAGACAAGAGAGCAAGGAATGAGAAAGCAGAACCTCTGAAAGATATCCTGATGGATATGGCTATACCTCCAGAGAGCTGCACTGCTGGCTGACTCCTTTCTGCTGCCATGGGCCACTTTCCCAGACTGCTTCTGTTAAACTTCAGCTAGGACAAGAACTGCTGCCTGAAAACTGGCCTCAAGAGAACCCAAACAAAGACCTGGTGGAGACAATCTTTATCAGCCCTACAGATGTGCAGCAATCAGTAACACACATCTTGCTGCCCGTCAGTGATGAGGTTCTCCTGAATATGATCTGTATGTTCAAACTGAATGCTTTCAAGCCACCCTAACTGAGCATCTTGATGTAAGAAACAAAAGCACACAAAGAAGTGCTGTCACAATGGTTCTCCAAACAGCACCAGAAATCCTCCTCTACCTTCTAAAGAGACACAACACAAAAAAAAAATCATCCTTTAACAAAATGCATGCTCAGGTGCCCTTCAGCTCAGGAACTGGAGCCTGTTCCACACACAGCCTCAGCTGAAAAAGGGGACTTCGTGCTCCAGGCACAGACTGCCATGGGCACTTACATCAGCAGATGAACAGCTCCAGAGCTCATAGTCCCCCAGGAAATACATGGAAATCCAACACCAGACACTGACAAACAGCTTAAAACACTGCTTGATGACCAGGACCAGAACCTAATTTCCTTGAGATAGGAAATTCAGGGAACTTACACTGGTAGAGAACAGCAGTGCTTTTTAAGTTTCTAGATTGTGAGAGGAAAAAGCTGCAGTTTTCTTGACACCATCTCCCAAGGGGCCTATCTGCCATCATTATGTTATGACAGTTTTGGAAATGTATGAATGCAAGAGCTTCATCCAAGCACAAAGGATTATCAGCAACTGCAATATTCTCCAGTGCACAACATAAAGCCATTTAGGCTAATTTAGGGTATTAAGCAGTATTTTAGTAATCAGTTGATGAACGTTAACCTCACCCCACAGATTTCCTTTGTGACTGGTGACCATGGAGCATGACCATGAGCTAACAAGTGCCATAAGTCACCTGGACCTCACAAGTCCCTCCCCTCCTAAACTGCCTGGGGAGCAGCACAGCACACACAAAGGGCACACACCCCTAGTACAAACAGCATACCAGGAAAATCCAGGGTTTCCAGAAGGTACCACAATGCCCTGGGGAAGAAGAGGCTTTGTACCAAGTACCTGTGGCTGTGGGCAATATCTAGACCAGATATGATGAGTTTCCTATTTCCTGACAGTGACTGATCCCAGAAGGTACAAAAGAAAGGTGCCTGAAATGTAGTTGTGCACAATTTCAGAATAATCCCTTCCCTGAGAGAATGCTTTGCTAGGTCTTTTGCCAGTTATTAATTGATCTGTGCCTGAAGCATATTTATGCTATAAATTCTTAATGCCGTCTGATGTAGTTATGAATGTCCTCACCCCCAAGAAAAACCCAGAACATTTGTAACTTTTTCTAGCAGTTTGGCCTAAAAAAAACCAAAACCTTTTTCCGAGTTATTTATACACACAGATCTTAAGTATATCCTCTTATTTACCTCATCATATTTTCCCCATCTATAAAAGGAAGATATTACCAACTTGTCTATCCCATAGGGACCAAGGGATTAAAGTACTAAGCACTGTACATTCAAGTTGGTGCAAACATCTGTCCTTTATATATCCTCTCCCAGATCTGACATCCTACCCACTGAGCTTGAAAGAGTTTTATAATAGGTGACATATCAGAGCAAATGTTTGTGGTCATTTCCTAAAGAGTGAACGTTTATAAAGAGGAAATAACAGAAGTAATCCAGGAACACTGTGGGTATTTCAGCATCCACAACAGAAGAGTTGGGTTGGTGGACAGTACAGGGATGCCTCAGACCTCCTCAAATATTAAGCCTTTATTAGTTTATGATAGGAAAAACAAATTTCACCTCCTGGGTTCAGGGGAGAACTTTCACACTGTTTATTCTTTTTTCAAACCTCTGAGCACACAGGTGTTGAACAGAGGTCAGGGAGGTGGGAGAGAAGAGGGAATTAGCCTGTGGTGTATTTGGGAGAAATGCTCCCAGCTGCTTGTGCTCCAGCAACACATCTCAGAATGGATGGGTTGTACCTATGGCAGATTTGGCAAGAAACTGCCCAAGTTCCATATTACCATAGGTTTAACAGGAGGTGTTTGGGGATAAAACATCCCATAAATGTGGAAAAACCTTTCATTGGTGTTATTTCTACTGTTCAGCACACAGGACTTTATGAAGGCTGGTACATTAAGACATCACTCACAGCTCTGGGCTAGGTACACAGCAGGCTTGCAGCCCTTCAAAAAGATGCTTTCTATCTGCATCAAGACTGACCCAGAGATCTCAGCCTCATGGAGTCAAATGTAAGGGCATTTCCACGTTCCCCAGAGCGTTCTCATCATTTATTCCTCCCATACTTCTCTAATGGCACTTCCACATAAAATATAGAACAGTAGAAATTGATAGTATTTGATCTTCCCTTTGAAATTACATGCTCCTCAGAAACAAAAATGGAAAAAGTAAATTAAAGCCTTTAACTCTCAGAAAGAATGTGACTAATTCAAACATTCCTCTGCCACTGGTATGTCCCAAGCTTGTCTCAACCTATGGAAAGTTTAATGTTTTAAAGTTTTCAGCACTTCCCCTAATGATAAGCACAACAATAGAAGTATTTAGTCTTTAAAAAAAATCACCCTGTAATTCACAACTACGTAAGAACTCAATCTCTAACTGAATGAAAATGTAGCCATAGCCAAACACCACATCAACCCTCAGAGCTCCCAAATCACTGGGAGAAGACAACAAGCAGCTGTCAATTGGTCAAAGCCATTTCAAACCTTCCTTAATCAGAAACAGACACTTGTGTACTGACACAGAAAATCTGTCCCAGGAAAAGCACACGTTCGAAGGAGACCCATGACACTGAATTTGGAATGCATCACCCTCACTTTGCTCATGACAGCTCTGAAAGGCTGTCACTGACAGGACAGCTCTTGGGATCACTGTGGACAGCATTCAGGACCTGCACTACAGCACCAATTCTGTGCTGACATCATAGTAGAATTAGTCCTTCTAGAAGTTCTGTTCTGGGAGGGTCAGTCCTCGAGATGACTGAACTCCTACTGATTCTGATAATCTTAAAAAGTATGGTACAGCTAAAGCCAAATAAAAACTACTGCATAAGAGATCCAAGTGCATGCTCCAAAAGAAGCCAATCTGCACACACATCTCCATCTCAGTGTCCTACTCACAAGACAAAGGAGTGCTGCATTGAGCCTCAGGCACACCAAGCATGAGCACAAGTTATTGCTCCATTCTCAGAACAGGCAAAGGCAACTCAAAGTGCCCCTTCCTCAATGGCAAGAAATAGAGAATGTGATTCAGTAATATGGCAGTGCTGTCTCGTGCCAAGAAAACATTAAGGGAAATACAGAAGTCCAGAAGGATGTAAACAGCTCCCAACTAACTCTTGCTTCTTCATCCAAGCTGGCAATTGGCTGGTGACACAAATCTTCATTCCTGTGTTTTGTAACTCACAGAAATAGACAGTTTCAATGCACTTTAGATGTTCATTCAGCCAAAGATCTTACAAGAATAAGCAAGTTATTAATACTTTTATTAAAACAGACTTGGAATATAATTTAATAATGTTCTTGGAAAGAGGGAAGTGGAAATGCAAAAATTTGAGGTACACACTTTGCATATCCTTACTTGGGATACTTTCAATATCTTAGGTACAAAAATGCTGTCAGCCTCAGAACCATTTTGTGGTATTAGACTAAGGGAAGAGTATGCATAGAACAAACACTATGAAGAAACAGATGGAAAAAATGGCAACAGATGTACTTTGTCAAAGACACTGCACTCATCAAGTAAAATATAAATGTAATACACCACTATTTGAACTACAACTTCCTATGCTTTCTCTTTGTGGTTACATACAGATAGCTCTCTCAAGCTCTTTATAAATGTTTAATGGTATTATTTGCTTGTACAAGCTGGGAATTTGAGATGAGGTCTTCAGCTCAGTTCAGACCTAATTGATGTCTCTGCACTGTATCTTCTACCTGTTCAGCTTCTACTGTCCCCTAAGCTCAGAGTCTCTAATGGGAAGTTTTCCCCAAATCCCACTCCCTGGCAAACTCCTGGGCAGCACATGTAAGGTACAGCACAACCATGAGAGAAAACCCAGTGCACAGGAACAGAACAAACCAGTATCAGAAACCGTAGGTTTGTTGTGTTTTTTAACTGCTGCAAGAATAATTAAAGTCTTCACATAATTATCTCCTCTGCAATTTTGCCTACAAACTTTAGGAAAATGGAGAAAGCAATGAGGAAAAAAAAACCATGAGCATTATTCTTTCCCATCATGCCAGCTTCCATCACCATCACATGTTCCTACCACCCATTTCCTAAGTGGAGGGAAAAGTTTCAGTCAAAGAATGAACTTGGGGAAATAGTGGAATGAGGATGCCACTAATATTTTCATTAAAAGTAAAATATAATTGATGCAAAAAAGAGTTCCTGTTTGTCACGAGACAACCAGAAAGAAAATGGTAAAAATCGCATTACAGCACATGGCAAACACTGGTCAATGTCTCAGGCATCTAGTCTTTGCCCCAGGCTGAATTTCCAAGGAAACAAGTTCAGGCAGGACTTTGTCACAATTCCACTTTTTCTAATACTTCAAATAGATGCCTCAGCTTAGGACTGACAATTATAATGAAAAATCCACTCTAAATTTCTCCCTTCTTTTACTCAATTTTCCTGTTGAATACAGGTAGTAGGTAGTTCTCAGCAACTGATACTCTGCAAGACTGTGCATGTTGCTTGCATTGTGCTTGCTTTATTTCAGGGACCAGCCAGCCTTTGCATTTAAACCAGCAGAGATAAAAGGGATTGTAAACACTACTCAGAGCTGATTGTCAAGTGTAAGGAGTCTGGGACTGAGGCAGTGACACTTCCTAGGTAAACACTTCACCCACAGAGCTGACATGGGGCAGGCAGTGGTGGGGAGTCAGTGTGGGGGCCTCTTGTACAGCAACTCAAAAAAGTCACTGAAGGTAACTCTTGAACTCCACAATCAGAAAATAACTGCCCTGCCTTCCTTCCTCTGCTGAATTCCAAACCAGGTATTAGAAGGCTCCAAGCAAACTGGGTAGCAGCAAACATGAAAAGAATGCACTCCTGCCAATGCTGTTTGTATCTACAGAAGGGCTGAGGAGTTTAGGGACAAGAGATTGTTCTGATCATAACTCACCATTGGAAAGGCTGAACCCCAGGAGAGAAAACAGAGAAACAAAGCTTGGTTTCACAGGCAAGAAAAACAACTTCTGTTAGAATGAAAGAGGTGATTGTGACTCTTACCTGCTGAACATATCTGTCTGTAGTTTTCCACATATAGTAATATTCTATAATGCTTGTTAAGGACTTCCATGGGAGCTGGGGACACAAAGGAAAAGCAGCATTTATTGAAGGAAGCTGGCACACAGTCTCACTGAAATTCACAGGATCCTTCTGACTGATGGCTGCAGCAGAGCCTTGCAAACTACTAACCCTCCTCAANAACCCTCCTCAAAAAAAAAAAAAAAAAAAAAGACAGTCTGAATCTACAAAGGGGATTAGATGCACATGGGACCCATATTAAATTAAATGCCCTTTCAAAATACTCTGAGCTTTCAGTGTAAAGTGGAACAGGCTGCAGGTAAATCTTCATGCTGCACTGGCTCTCAGCAAACCATTCCAGAGAGGCACAATGTGGAAGGGAGCCCCCAGGCTCAGACTCTCTGCTTCAGCAGCAGACTGAAACAAGAGTCACAATCACAGTACCACAGTTCTGATACAGTTTCAATGGAGCTGGTCCATTAAAAAAAAACCCAAATCAAAACAAACTACTAACAGAATTGTGCCCTGTCAGCTCTGTTCTCTGTGTGAGAAGCATGAGGATTTCAGCAGGACCACAGAGAGTGTTGCTGTTTCCAAGCCCCTCTAAGAGATTAGAGCAAAGGACAAACAGCACTGAAACTACTTGTTTTGTTCCAGAAGACTTGAACAACAGCACAGTGAAACTCGGCTCTCCTTACAGGGCTCCATTCAATCTGCAGGCTGAGCACCTAGGGTGGTGCTTTGGCCAAACTACAGGACACTTCCCTTGGATGCCCAAGATTCTGTTTGAAAACTTTCAAAAGGCCCTTTCTAAAACCACACTGTAAAGGTGACTGCATTTCCATGTTTCAGAAGGCCCAATACTTATTCTCCTTCAAACACAAATTAATTTAGAGCAGCTCTGCTGTCACAACACTTTCCCTCAGCTGTAGTGGAACAGATGATCCTAAATTAATGTTTCTAAAGGAAAAGCTATCATCTGTGATTTGAAATTCTGACTGTACACCAGGCTGTCACCAGTGTGAGGCCTGCCTTTCCCCACTTTACAGCAAGACACACGCTCCAGCTCAAAGCCCCCTTGCTCAACACAATGAAAAATACAGCTGAGACAAGCTGCAAGGCAGCTCTGTCACCATGGGGGCCCCCTTTTAAATACTTACAAAATCTTGCTGAATGTCAGTGAAATCTTTTCCATATTTTTCTAGTGCTTCCTCGAAGAGGTTTGCCTCTGAAGCAGACCACTCCTCCATCTCATCTCTGCACAGGACTGGCCCACCTTGTGGCACAAGTGCAGAGATCGCCTTGGAAATGTCATAGACATTTTTGTGCAAAGTGTCCATAGCATGGAACTAGGGGATTGGAAAAGAGAGAGAGAAATGTAAGGACAAGTATCTGGGGGGAAAAACGTTCAACAGTGGAACAGCAGTGAAATTCTACACTGGGAATTGAAGGTGCAGTATTCTGTACCTAAGAAAAGTCAGTAAAAGCTGGTTCCAGCCTCACACTGACTGCAGCTGTCAGCATACAAACCTAACATTCACTAAATAGTGAGCTTTGTGGAACACAAACCCTTGTTTGTCAATTATTCCTATCAGATCCTCACCAGCACTCCCACTGCAGCGCTGGTGGTACAGGAGAGATCCATTCCCCCCAGGACTGAGCTACCATCCACAGATGGGGCACTGAGATAGAGGCCCAAGGGCGTTTCCTCACATAGACATGCACTTTCTTTGCCAAATAATCCACAAAAATTTCATATATGAAAAACAAGAGCAGCAACACACGTATACATCCCCCCCCAAAGGGCAGAAACCTCAACAAAGATGCAAGTTAAGTCACACATCACAGCTGAGTAGGAAAAAAGAATGACTCTCAGGGGCAATTACTCCTCAGAAAGGCAAGCCACGGCTGTCTGCAACTTGTGATTTACAAGGGCTGAGAACATGCTGCGAGGGAGGAACTGCTATTAGTAAATGAAAGCTTGGCTTTATTTCCCTGTTTCTGCAGTTTTAATCAGGATGTTATTTGCCTTTCATCATACCAGTTTTGTGCACGTGCATAATTAACCTACACCGTTCTAGACTAGAATTTGTTCTACATATAAGTTACATTACTCCAGTTAAGAGGTGAGGCTTTGATAACAGCTCTCTGGAGACTTCATACATTTTATTCCAATTTTCTGTAGCATAAAAGTTCAAGTTTTCTCCCTTTCCTCAATCTACTCAGCACCATTTCTGATTATGAAACATTAACAACATCACTGCTCCTCAGGTACTCTAAACTGGAGCTCAAAGAGAACAAGACAACTGACATTTCTTATCTGACCACAAGCTTTTCCCCCAGACATCCTTGGTCAATCTTGCCCAAGGATGCCAGTGACAGTCTGGTGGATGAAGAATGGCATTCTGGCATTGTAACATTACAGACAGGCAGACATTAATTTGCATTCTTCTCGAGAGCTACAGAACCCATGCAAAGGATGGGCTGTCAAGCATGTCATCAGAATATTTTAATAAAACTAAAAAAAATTGTCTCATAGTATTATCCATGATGGATCATAAGAGGCACAAGGCCAGAAAAAAGTTACTTCATCTGTAACTAAAGGATTCCTTTACAAAGGCAGGGTCTGCTTCACAGCAAGCCACAATTACAGTCCATCTGCCCCCTCTCTTTGCCAACTGTTAATGCTGAGGTGAATATTTTGCATCTCTCACAAACTTAAGGTCCTCTAAAAAAAAAAAATCTTACCAGTGTGATGTCCCTGGAGGCTGCTGCAGCACTCATGTGCAAACTTGGCTGTCTGACAGAACTACTGCAATCCAGGGCTCGGGCAAACGTACCAACAGACCTGCAAGAAATTAACCACAGTGTTAACTTTGTGTGCAAACACAGCATAAACAAACACCCAGCCAAGGCTTTCTGAGATGAGCAGACTCCATTGCCCAGGTACCTGATTGCATGGCTTGGTGCTCATTTTGAACCAGAGACCATTTCTCTCCAAATGTTGTTTGTTACTGTGAACACTTAGTTCATATGATTGAAGAGGCTTAGGCATGGGAGAGGAAACAGAGAAAGACTCAAGGGTCACCAACAGGGAGTTCTGAGCTGTTCTCTTATCCTTTAGCTCCCAACAGACTTGAGCTGACACAGGAACAGAGCACAAGCAAGCTTTATGAATGACAATAGTCTCTTCCACAATGGCAAGAGCAGTGCTGCACTATCCAAATGTACAGATGCCAAGATCAGACACAAAAAATGCAGCAATGCAAGCATTTTTCCTAAAGTTTCAGAAAATTAGAAACATGATTTTACAACTTGACATTGTATAATATATATCATAAAGCCTGCATAACACAGCAATTCTCAAATACTTCACAACTCATCATTTCTGCATCTGACACCACAAGCCCTGTGCTCCTCATCTCACTCCTAAAGAAATTAGTTGGAGAAACCTTTAACAAAAATTGGGGCTTAAAATTCCTACTCCCTGCCTGCTTGCTGTACCACATGGGTGAAACATTTGTCCTCCTGCACAGTGAACTGGAGCTGAACTCCTCTGAGCAACTACAACAAAAACAGGTGGGTTGGGCTTTTCCCCCTCCACTCAGGTCACTTCCCCAAACTCACAGACAGCACAGAGGAACACACTAGTGCCAAGCAGTGCAGGAGTAGGAAAGGTAAATGTTTGAGCACTAACTGTCATCAAACATCTGATTTTGGCCAAAATCCAAACCAGCCTCCCCCATCCAAGTGCTCGTGGCAATTCACACTTCGCCCTCTTTCCAGCCTCCCAGTCACTATCCCCATCCCTTGCCTCACAACTCCCCCGTGCCCAGCTTTAACTGAAATGATCCTTTTGTGTGTGTGTGAACTAATTATAAACTGGAAAGCTTTGCTGATTCTGCACAGGAGCAATCCCCGTACTAATCTTTGCAGTGTTTCTCATCACAGCCTGCACCTTGCTGCAATGGCAAACCCAGTGGGCAGCACTGAACTGCCAGAAGGAACCACTAAAACCAGCTCTGCCACCAGAAGCCTACAGGAGGTGGAAACTCCCATCACAAAGCAGCTCCACAGCCACTACAAACCAACCCACGTGAAACCACAGGAGGGGGAAGGGGAAAAAAAAAAAAGGCAGACAGAATCAGGGTTCATTTATAAAGGTACCATCTAAAACACAGAAAATTTGGAGAGTGTCACCTGTGTATTTTTTCCCCTAAATTAGTCACCAATTGCTATGAGAGCCTAAAATTTAATACAGGCTTCTGTTTATAGAACTGGATACCAACGAATTAGTTCAAGAACCCTTTATAAAGGAAGAGTTGGTCAACAAAGATTGCTTTGGGCTTAAATGAGAACAACATCAGTACAGATTTGCAGCGTTTTATTTTATTGTGCCTATCTCTTGGAATCTAGGCATTAGAAAGTATCCTCATCCCATGTTATAGTCATAAGCTATTACCAGAATTCTTAGCAAACTAGTAATGGATGTTAAAGTGTCACTGGTTTTGAAAAACGTGGTAAATGGACAGAGCAAAGAACTGCCAAGAATTTAATTCACTGAGTCTTCTGCATGCTGACCAAAGCATTCAAAAAACCCCACCAATTACAGGATCATTTTCACATGCAACTTGCTTTGCTTTCATGAAACCAAGTTGTGAATCTGAGGAGCTGCTCCTAAAGTCATGCTATTCCCACGAAGGCATGTAAAATGTCTTAAAATGGAGCAAGTGAATCAAGCAACCAGAACCAGCACCCATGCTAATAAAACAAAAAAGAAAATGAGAAAGTGCTTGGAAGAGTTACAAACATTTACTTTTCAAAGGAGATGTGAAATGCTCTTACCGTGCTACCACCAGGAACTGGTCTATCTGCTTGTCTACTAGTGGGTTAAAGGCTTCCCAAACTTTTGTTTCAAGTTTTGACTGATCTCTTCCATCATCCTCACCTGGTTGGAAAACAAATCAGAAGTATTTAGTATGGCTCTTTTACAATAGAAGTACTTTCTAGATTATTTTTTTTGTCTCACAATAATGTCACTGTTAGCCCATCTCAGTTACTCTGCCTGACAGGCCACTGTGAAAATTTCACTCACTTATTTGTATGTGACAATTTTAACTTGACAGACAGAGCAACACAGCTCATCTGAATTGGGCAATCAGATTTTCACAAACTGCTGTCATAGGATATGTCATGGGAAACAGAGTGCATCTTTCTCCAAACTAGACAGTTTCTTTCCAGTTTCTTTCCCCAGCTTGTCTGTCTTCCTCCTTTATCATGCAGCAGTTCCAGGAAAACAGACACACTCCCAGCTGCTCTGAGCAGGCAAAGAGTAGCTGGTTCAACCCATCTCAGCTGCTTTCTAGGGGAGAAACCATGGCACCAGACACTCTTCATTTTCCTGAGTCTAGACAAACCAGAATACCCTGGTAAAATACGGGAGCTACTGAGACTTTCCTCTTCTTTCTGCTTCCTTTAAAACATCTGGCAATTCTTCTCTGAAGCCCCATGCTGGCCCACTGAGGGAACAGAATGCCTTTCAGATGAGTTCATCTTCACTTAGGAGACTTGCCCAGCTGCTGAATAAATACCGGTTTCATAGAAAAATTAAACAAGAGTCCTGAGCCATTTTCTTGCCTGTTTTAACATGAGACTAACAGTGTCAGCAGAGCTTCCAAACAAAGACAGAAGCATCTCATTGCTTCCACATCTTGGATTGGATGTGGATCCCAGATTGGATGTGGTCTTCCCAATACAGGTCACAACCCTCTCTCTCTTAGGAGAAGCTTAGGGATAGACCCTCTGCATTACACAGGGCACAGGAAAGAACAATTAGATGCCAACACTCCTCATGCCTCTTAGTTTTTCAGTTTTGGATCTGTAGGGTAGTGCAGAGACAAATCTGAAGTTAGTTACTATCTGAGAAATATTCCTGGTTCCTGCTACTTCTCCCTCGTGCTCAGGCCAGTGTCCTCCTGGTCCCACTGCTCCATGGCATGGTGGGGGCAGGATGAAGTCTCAACCCATGCTCCAGTCAGCAAATCCTCCCTCCTGCCTGTTCTGCAGGTGAGAAGTCTAGGCTGGCAGCCAACACTGGGATGGGGAGAAGGCTCCAGGGAAAAGGCACCCTGCAGTAATGGGCAAATTGATGAGGGCAGACAGCATTTAATTGGCAGTAATTTGGGAGGGGCTCTTATAGGGAAGTGAGGCTTGATTAAAAACACAAAAGGCTTTACAGATGTGATGGAAATTTGTGTTTCCCATGGAAATTCTGAAATCTCTTAATAAAAAGAGTGCAAGCTCCGAGAGAGGCCATTAATTCAATTTATTTCAACAACTTTTATGATTTGGACGAACGCCCACCTAAAGACCCGTTTGCAAGAGAACTAATTGCCTTCAGTGGGCAATGGCCTCAACAAATCCAGCCATTGCTGCACACATGGCCTGGCAGTGGAAACCATCTCCCACACCCAGGCAGGCCTCACACAGACAAGTGGCCACATTCAATGTGAACTCTTGACAATTTAAATAAATCACAGAATTACCCTCTTTTAGTAAGTCTGTTATATCTGCCTGGTATCTGTTTCCAACTCGAATCTCTCCTTTATCAGCAAGCAGGGTCTTTTGTTGAGGATCATACACTAGTGAATAAAAGAAGAAATCCTAAAAATAAAACAAGAGCAAAAAGGTAAACAGTGTTATTAGCTTTTACTTTCAGCTTTGCGACCATACTACCAAGTTTTTACAGTTCCAAGTGTGGTTTCATTACCTATATATAGATTTTAAAATTGGGTAAAAAAAAAGTGAACGAACCACCAGTTTTAAAACCCCATTTAAGTGCTGCCACTTTCTTCTACATTGCAAGTGTTAGCTCTGAACAGCAGCCTCTCAAATTGAAGTGAACAAAGCTCCTCTTGCACAGGCAAGGTTCAGAAGGGCCAGGAGACACACATCCCATGCAATTCCCATATTCCAGACCAGGGGGATTAGATTCCAGTGACCTATCCACACAGAAACACCAGCACAAGTTGAAGCATAACTTCAGAGTGTTACAGCCAGACCAATGCAACCCCATAGAGGTGTGAAGCCCCAGACAAGCCCTGTGACCTCTGCTGGGCTTGTTCCAACCTGTCAGTGTCTCTCATGCTGCAAGGCCCAAAGCTGGACAAAAACCTGCACAAGTGGTCTCACAAGGGATGAAGTGAGGGAATGATCCCCTTCCCTCCATCTGCTGGCTACACTCCTGCTAATACAGACCAGGATGTGCTCAGCTTTTGTTGTTCCTTGTCACAAGAATGTGCTCCTTACCAACTTCTTGCCTGCTACCATCTAAGCTTAAACCACCACGTTCCTTTCTGCTTGTTATTAGGAGAGGGGCAGTAGATTTGGCAGCAGCAGTAATTAGCTGCAGGTGGCAATCCATTAATTTGCTGCTTTTGTTCAGGTAGGTAAGAAAAAGGCTAAAATAGCTGCTTGGCTTCCGCTACCTGGGTGTGTAAAATTAAAGCAAGAAGGCATTCCAGAATGAGAATGTTCTGCCAGGGCAGAGAAAGGAAACAGCCAAAATTTTAACTACTTAAAATTGTACAATTTAAGCAATTAAACTTTTCTGCATGGATAAGTACTTAGCTATAGCTGTTGACCAGGTATGCTCCATCAAAGTATAGTGGGCAGTTCTGGGCAGGATTAGAGCTCTGGTAGGACATGGAACAACAGACTTTTTGTCACCTCTGTCCCCAGCAATATGGTCACCAGGAAGGAGAATTGTCTGAACAGAAACAGGATGTGAAGTGTGCCATTTTCCACATCTCAGGTTTCTGTCTTATTTTTTCACTCCCCTTATTTCTGCGGCACCCTCTTTAAACACACCTCATTTCATGCTCACCTCTTTTTTCCCTTTCCCTATATTTGTATGTGTCAACAGCATGCAACAAAAATCAGGACAAAACCAGCATGAGTTTCAAGCCCTGCTCAGCTTTACGAAGAGGTGGCAAAGGAAAAGAGTCTCCCAGTCTGTCATGCAAAGCCCCAGAAAAAGAAGAATTGCTGTGAGTTTCCACAGTAACATGGCAAAAATTCTGGAAGAGAACTGAACTTCAGCTGGAAGGGCTGTCTGTAGTTGGGTTTGGGGTCAGAGGATTTGATAGCGTCCTAAGCAAATGATACTTCTGAAAAAACTCCTACTCCCACAGGCACCAGGGTCAAGTTACATCAACCTACGGGCAGAAGGCAGCTTCAGAGCACATGAACACTCATTTATATTACATCTATGTAAAGAAATCTGGGTCTCCTGCTCCCTGACACACTCCAAGCTCAAGATCCTGCAACATCTTGTGAATGTATCACTGTGAAAATAAACCCACAGTGTAGGAAAAGCTTTTGTCTCACAGGCTTCCACGTTATAAACAGTGTTTCATTTGTTCCAGCTCCAAAATACCTGACTGCAGGATGAGGTATATGCAGTGCAACATGAATGCTTTGCAGGCACATTGCCCAGCAGACACACAGCACACTGCACTGTAACAACACAGTGGGCCCCAAAGAAGACCAATCCCACAGGCAATTTCTTTAGTCTTTCCTGGCCAGGCAAAGTCATATGTTGTGGAGGGAGTTTCTCCCATGATATTTGACTGTTAGATGCCCTATTGCTTTTCCTTCATTGGTTATCACTATGAATTTTCTCTACAAAATCTCTGTTAGTCTCAGGTCATCCATTTATGTCTTGTCCAGTTTTGTCTCAAATCAATCAGGTTGAACAAAAGAATGAAAATCTCTCTGATCTCTTCTCTCATCCAGAGCCTCCTCAACAGAGCAGAGACGGAAGTGAGGGGGCCCAAGTGTGAATCCAACAGAGACTGCAACCCCTAGAGGTAATTCAATAGCACTGCCATCTCCCCTCACAGACATGGGATTCATTCTTGCAATTGAGTGGGACTGCTGAAAACATTAATACATGTCAGCTTAGTGCCAATGCAAACTAAGAAACAAACCAGATCCTTGTGTACTCTAAAGCATGTGTGAGCTCCTGACCACTACGACGTGATGAGAACAATTTTTCACAAGGGTTTCACAACAGTGATGTTCACAACAAAATAGCACTGCTCTTCAAAATCCTCCACACTCATTTGTGCTGTCAAAATGAGCTGGGTTTGCAGCAGTCAAGGAAGAGAGGGGTTTTCTCTTTTCATTTCAGATCCCAGAAAAAATTAACATGACCTGCCAAGAGTTAAAATTGAATCATGACTTTTTGATTCTCTCAACTGTTAGACAGACACATCTGCTCAGAGCTCCCTTACCCAAGCCCCTGAGCTACCCATAGCTACAGCCAAGAACCAAAATCACCAAGAAACTGGAGGAAGAAAACAGGTTCAGAGTGAAAGTACACCACAGAAATCATGGTTACGTCATTGCAGCTTGCAAACTTACTTTCATGTATTTGATATATTTTAACTAGAGAACATATTATTTTTAGGGGGCTACCAAAAGGAATAGATATGCCAGACATCTGCTCAGCAGGCAAATTCACACAAGCCTCTGGATATAGCCAGGCAGAGCAGTGAAATAGTACATTCAAAACAGTTTTTTTCTGCAGAATAGGGAAATCTAGTGCTTTTGCCATAATTTGCTATGCCCTTCTCTTGATCTCCATGGGAATTAAGTGTCTATAGAAAATTCAGGTTTTCCAGTTGCTTTTTTTTCCTCTTTCCTGCTACAAACCCAATTTTACCAGGCACTGTAAAAGAGTCAGTGCTGGTCCCCTTCAGCCTGCTTTCCAAATGTAACAAGGCAATCTTCCTGAGGAAGATGACAGAGAGGGTGGAGGAGGAGAACAGAGATAACACAAATGTCATTTTGCTATGCTTACTATCTCCCTAAAAATTTCTGTCTGGATGTTTAACCTGCTTCAAGGCAGACAGCCTTGGGCTGAAAGCCTACTTTCACTGGTCGTAACATTTAAGAAATCAAATACCAGATTCCCTAGAACTGCTTAGGCTTTATTGACAGAAGCCATGTTAGAAGAAAAGGAACTACCCTAAAACATTTTGAAAGCAAAGGATAGATTAAGAACAGGAGGAAAGAAGAAACAATACCATGCAGTGTTAGGAACCCATTGGGCAACAACCATCTCCTCTTCTTCATCTCTTTACCCTCCACCCAAGCACATTCGTGTTCCTGAACTTTTAATTTCTTTACCATCTGTCCAAGTTAGTTTGCACCACAGCAAAATGCCAGGCTAAGTGACAGGACATATTCAGGGAACTCTCTCATTCTGTGAAATCTCTAAGTGCCTGCTCAGTTCTAAAAATAACCCACATCACTCATCCTGCATTTTGAAAGTCCAAAAGGATGAAAAAATCTCTTTCTGTGCCTACATCTGCAACTGAGCATTGCACAATTAGAGGAAAGCATCTCCCTTCAGCGTCAGCACACCTACCTGCAACACCAATGATAATAAAAACATGTTGGGAGCAACTGACAGCAAACAATACTTAAGAGCTGGGTACTAGAAAATCTGAAATCATTTCAGTTTGATTAACTTTTGCTTCCAAACTGGCATATCCTGGGCTGCTAGCTGCTTACAGGCACTGCTGAACACCACGTCCCTTGTTTGATGCTCTGCCATTTGGCAGCCTTCAGCAGAGCCGACATTTTTTGGTTTCACATTCCAAAGAGAAACTCAACTATTTAATCCCTGCGCTTTGTTTAAAATTCTCTTAAACTAAAGTATCAGATTAAAACCAATCTTATGCTTAAATAAATACTGAAGAAAGCTACAAAAGCATCTAAAAAGCAAGCCCAGCTATGAGAGAGACTGCAGTATGCTCCTTGCAAAAAATGGCCTGTTTTCTCCTTTCCTAAGGGCCAGTAATGGCCACCACCCTACTGTTTTTAATTACAAGATTTCCTCTCTCGTATAACATTTCAGTGTTTTCAAATGCAAATTATTTGCTTGCAGATGTGCTGAAATAATAGTATCTTGAAGTTCTTTGCTAATCTCCACAGTAAATTTCTCATGGATTGTCAGACTCCAAGACTGTCTAACCCAGCCAGCAGCCAGAGGTCTAGCCACAATTAAAGGTATTAAAATACAATAGTAATTTTTTTTAAATCACTAAATACCTGAAAAAGTAAAGCCTAGTATTTATATTCTGAATGGTATTTAACTATGCAAGACAACTCAGTTTCAAGTGCTTGGTCTGAGATACCTTTAAAGAGATGGACTGGGTAAATTTCTGTCAGATGTCACCTGACAAGCAGTTTTTCAAGGATTTAAGTGTTAGTGGTGGCAAATGAAGGACTCTAGATAAGTATTTTGACCAGTGAACTCAAAGAACAGGGAACTAAGCTCCTCAAAAATCTGAGGCAAGATCAAGCTTAAAGCATATTACCATAAATCTGTATAATTTCAGGATAAAGCAAATCTAGAGAAGCACAGCTTGCTGGCTTGGTCCCTCCTCTGCAGTTACTGCATCTCCCAGGGCATCAGCCTCCAGGCTGGGACTCTCAGCCCTGCCACACTGACGAGCAAATCGGGTTTACAAATGTCACACAGGGACGTAAACACAAGGTCTGGCCCCCAGATCCACAAAGTTTTAAGCACAGTGAAAACTGTACAGAGCCTAAAGCTTCCCACTGTCAATGCCCAGTACATGCAGAAATGAAAGAACTCTTTTTGGAAAACTTGCACATAGGCACCAAACCTAAATTGTGCCAGAATAAACTTTACAATGCACAAAATGGTTCCTACCTCCCGTTCCAGATACGATTTGAGGGATTCTGTCTCATTTAACAGAGTAACGCTGCATTTGCCTCTAAAAAAAGAGAAACACAGCTCATGAAAAAAACATCTTAAATGCTCATGTGATTTACAAGATGGTATCACTGAAGCTGTACACAGAACTCGATCTTACATTTAAGAGTACTTGAAAAACAACAATGCAGTGTGATTTTTTAATAAAATGGAAGAAAACAGTCGTTACCTAATGTGTGTGGCTGGCAGAGATTCCAGCTGTCGTGAGAGAAACAACTCACGATGTCGTAGCTGATGCTTCTGTTTCTCTGGTAAATCAACCATCTCTGGATTTTCCATCTCTTCTTCCATTTCTCCTAGTCATAAAGAGACAAAATTGATCAAGAACAAGACAAGTATTGACTTTGAGCAAGTCAGAATGACCTGCTCCAAAACCTTCCGTAAATAACAAACTTTAATCGGATTAAATGCAACATTTGGGCCAATTGAACAATTACATAATTAGTACAGATCCTTGAAATGATGCCTGTGAAGAACTGTATTCATTCACCAGCACCATCAAATCATCCCAGGTCACACCAAGCTGAAAGTCACACAAATCTGCTACCAACAGAAGCTCTGGGGAGAGAGAGAGCTGCTTTTGGAGACCATCTGTGCATTGGATTCATCAGGTAGAAGCTGACACATGATGAGTGAGGCAAAGTGAAGTCTTTCCTCTTTTCCAGGCATCAGTCATCCTAAACCCTACTCCTCTTTCAGGACATCATACTGTCCCATCCCAGCTTTAACAGCTTCTGCAGGAAATGCCCACAGGAAAGGGCAGTTGATTTAATCAGTGCTGTTTTGTGCTCTCCTCACCCCAACACAGCCACAAGATTAACTGGAATGTAACCAAGAGCCTGAGGCCACTCTTGCCATCCTCCTTACCCTACCCCACACCACACACATCCAACTGCAACACTCCTGCACTGCAGCAGTCAGCATCCACCATCTCTGCCCTGGAGCCATCCAATCTCCATCCAACCAGTTCTCAAGCACACACCAAAGTAAACACGTGTAATCCCACCCACACGGACATGCAACTGATCCCAAATATCTTCAAGCATCTTCCTTTCAAGAAATAAATGTTATGTTTTGTGTTTGGTAAGAAGTATCCTGCCAGTTATGCCAGTTAAAGCTGTGAAGGACAAAATACTCAAAGAAAAAAAATTCCAAAGATCCTTCATGAAGAATGGCTGAGAAAGAAGAGATCAGACTTTTGCCTCCTCTAAGAAATTAATGCAGTTACTTGTATTTTGCAAAACCACAGGCAAAGTTTCCCATACTGTAGTAGAATGAGCTGTAAAGCCTCATGCATGAATTGTAAAACTCTAATTTTACAGCAGCATTACTCTCAAAGAGCAGACTTATGCCTGCAGCTTAATTCAACAGTTGTTGCCAAAAAACATTTCTAGTGAGAAACACATACAGGCACAGTTATGATTTATATACCCTTAAGATTAGTTAACTAAAATCCCCACAGTTATCCCAAAAATAAAGCAAACAGAAAGATCTCCATTTTATAAAACACTAAAATTGCATTTACTTTTAAACAGGCCACCATTACACCAAAGGTGGTGACAAAAAATTATGTACCCTTCATATTGCCCACAATTTATCACAGTTTATTGCCCTGAAAAAAAGACCTGTAGTTTGTTTGCCCATCAGGTAGGCTGCTCCAGCAAGGAAGGAAAAAACAGAGGAGCATAATTAAACCAGACTTCAACACACAATAGCTCCTACACCACACGAGCTGTTAACCATACAGCAGCATGTACTTCAGGTTTTAATATTTTCCTGGGAACTAGAACACCAAATTTAGTTGCACTCTTTCATGGGTCTGCAATTTATTTAATGAGGTGAATTCTGTTTTAGTTGGAAATTAATATTGTGACTGCTATCCTACACTGTAAATATACCAGCAGCAATCTAGGAACAATCCAGCAAGTTCCAAGCTCATTTGCCTGAAAACTGAAGGATGCACAAAGGAAAAGGGAATTCACAGCAGCTTTTGGAAATAACAGTGGTGCACTGTAATGCAGGGAAAATACTACAAGGAGCAACCTAAAATACTTAGTGTCTTCAGTATATTCCATAGCCTACAGCTCTTAGAAATTACATCTTTTTAGAAAGTATGTCAACCTCTTTGTGCCAATAGGAATCTACAGGCAAAATGAAAGCACCCAGCACAACCAAACTAATCCCAGGGACTGCATCCCTTCAGGTAGGCTCACCTTCCAAGCAGGATTTTATTTATTTGTCCTGCTTTTGTAATAAAATACAGAAGGTGGAGAGCACACGTGTTCTTATGGCAGCTCTGTTATGAACAGCCTCTCAAAAACTAAAAAGCACAATACATTTCTTCTTAAAAACAGACAGGTAGCAAACAACTCCCTCACACACAACAATAAAACTGTCATAGGACCCCCAGACAGAGGTAGAAACACTCCAAGAAATATCAAACAAACAAATCTATATGAGCATTGCCCCTCCTTTTTCACAGCCATGATTGAGCACTGAAAAAAATAGAAAAATAGACCTGACCAATGCATTGAGAACCAAAGGATGGGGGAGTTCCTGGATCTGAGACAGGAACCTCTCCATCAAGAATGGTGGCCTTCAAGAAAAAAGGAGCGTAATTAAAAAAAAAATAGAAACATGTATTTATAAAACATCCAAGAAATCTTTTCAGAAAGATTTGCCTGCAGTTTTTACAATACTGTGGAATAAGTGGTATGGGGATACAGGAGGTACATTACATTGGGACTTCAGTGCTCTCATAAAGCCTTACTTCAAAATTAATCTTTCTGCTCAATAGATGTGCCTGTGCAGATTTGAAACTAAACATTTAATCTTAATACAAACAGTAATATATCAGCTGTGCAGCAGTAGCCAGTGGAATGCTGCAAGGAGTGTATTAGATTAAGTATTATTTGATATTAAATGGCAGAATCATTAATAGCACATTAACAAAGCTTGAAGATGACTTATATTGGGAAGAAGAGATAGGCAGATTAGACACAAACAGCAAGACTTGTGTGAAAGCTAACATATATGGGGAAAATAATTAGAAAGAGTAAACTTTGAGTTGGCAGGAGAAACCCAAGAGGCAGTAATTGTAATTTAAAATGACTGGGTGTGTGAGATGTGAAATTAAACATCAATATTTGCTAGACACGAGAAAGAATAGCAATTTGCTATAGATCAGATTGGGCTCTCCAGAGCACCAAAAGCAGAAAGCAGCAGCCCTTGCTCTGCATTGTGGGTGTCATACAAGCAGCTACATGACAGAATTCAGAAATGCACAAAGGTAAACAAGACACAGAAATCAGCTTTAGAGAGCACCCAATGTTTACCAGCTTGGGAAGCAGTCTGTAGTAACTGAGGAATTAGTTAGCGTGGTCCCAACTAACAAACTAATGTAAAGAATAAAGAAAAGGAGTGGGGCCAACTCATTGGGAAACACAGTAAAACCAGTGCTACTGACCTGCACAACTGCTCCTTCAGCAGCAAAGGAAGCTGCAACTCTGGCTGCTTTAACAGCTTAACTAAGGACCTTGGAGGAACATTCTAGAAATGCTGCATTTGAATAAATTAAAATACAACACCAGGCTCCTTTTTCCAGGTTCAGTTTCAAGTGGTTTGTATGAAGCTGTAGCCTTGTTCCTTTTTCTCTACCAAAAACCAGATATTGACTGGTAGCTATAGAAAACATGGAGAAAGTTTGAACAGGCAGGAATCCTTATACCTTGACACTTCAGGAAGAGTTTGCCACATTATCAATGTGGATCCCCTGCCACAAAGTCCTGGTGGTCACCTCTTGCAGCCATGGCCACCATTTCAGGTGGCAAACAGACACTGTTTTGGACACCTCTATCTTCCCTCACTGCACCACTCCCAAAAAGAAAAACCACAGCTCCCTCCTCCCAGCAACAACTGAGCCACAGTGTCATCAGCGGATATATGAATTGGACTCCTCTTATATCTGTGTGTGTGCTGCTGGGAGAAAACACAGAAGGGGAATTAAAATGGAAGAAATAAAAAGCTAATTCATTAATCTATTGTCAAAGTTCATTTAGACTGGTGTTGTTTAAAATGTAAAAAAAATTCTCAGTAAATTCTCTACCTGTTTAGGCACACAGGTATTGTGCAACCATTTATTTTCAGAAGCTTTGGCACTTCCATGTGTGCCTGGCACCCAGAGAGCACCTGCTGAAAACCATCCATGAATCTGCCAACCCAGCCAGCACTAAGTCAGTTCCCCAACCACTACCAACTGGTCAGTCATTGCTGCAAATATTTAAAGAATTATAAAAAACTGTGTAAGGCATAACATAAAGAAAATACATAGTGACAGCATCCAACAATAGGTTGAGAAGTGAAGTATCTTTCCCATTTCTCTTCCATCAAGTCCTGTCTACAGTCTTGTTTTCAAAGTCTCTCAGCAAGAACTTAAAGTAGTGTCTTACTGGTGAAGCAAGTTCATGTCAGAAACAGTTGGAGAAATTCCCCTGAATAATTTGTGAGGTGATTAAAGAGGCTTATGAATAGAAAGCACTAACAATGTATGGAAGACATCATAAGGCTGAAAGATTTATAGGACAGCTCAGACAAGCTTTACATCATATGATAAAAATAGTAAGATGACAGATCAAATCCAAGAATCAGGTTACATACATCAGGTACTAATTTATAGTCACCAACTACAAAATAAGGTGCTTCCAACACATTTCTCTGTATACACACTTATGAGAAAAGACATTTCACACTTGCCAGTTTCAGAAATCTGATGGATCGTCCAAGCTAGAGTGGCTTTTTATTTTTTGTTTTTTAAAACTTCAAAATATTAACTTCACAATTACATCTTTCTCCTTCCTTTATTGGAACAGTGAAAAAAAAAATAACACAACAGCCATACAATTTTTCCACTCATGCTCTGGCTGTATCTCCCCACAGCTTAGCTTTCTCACTGCACTGATCTCAACAGTAGGTCTAAAATAAAGGCATCTTAAACAGAAGACTGTGTGAATCCAGAAATGTCTGCAGTCAGAAAGGTCCATTAATCAGCTGAACAAAGGCAGTTAAAAGATCAGCGATGCAGACACGTACATCTACTGCAAATGCATCAAAATGAGGCAACAGGAGACTTGATGGAAATGAACTCAAAGTCAGTGACAATGTGGAATATCTGTACTAGAATCTTAACACCTACAAAATTTAATTTCATTATATCATGCAGGATGTTGATTTTTTTTTTCAGAGTAAAGAACTAATGGCTGTCCAAAAAGCTTAATTTTGCTCTCTTCTCCTTTCTTATGAAGAACGGAAACCACAGAGCAGCACATCTATCTAAATAAATGGAGGCCATTCAGTAGCAATTTTATTATTTATATCTGAAAGAAAGATACTGGAGAAAATGCTAGTTACTAATGAAATTTACTCTAAGAGGCAGACTCAGTTGTCTCTGGTTGCTCTATTAATAGGATTTTCCTATAGAAGAATTTTCCCATCTTTTAAGCAACATATGAACAATGAATTATTCGTTTGCATTAAAAAACCCCACTTAGATTTCTTATCACAAAGAGAAATCAGCAGGTTCAAAGGGCATTTATGTGGGTTCAAATATTTTTCATTTTCAGTCTCAGATATGTGTTTCTGTGAACCCTTCCCACCTGCTTCCTTTACTGAACCTAGTGAAGTGAGACACACATGAAGGAATCAATAGCCACGTTGTTTATGGTGAAGCTCCTATTGAGCTTCAGGATCCTCAGATGAAATGAATATTTCTGCACTGAAGAGATCTCAAAAAGCTTTGCCTGCCACCACAATTCTGTGACACAGCAAACACCATGACCTCTTTTCAAGGTATGGCTGCCATGGAGGGATTATTTGGACAGACTACAAGAGAAAATACTCAAATTTATCAGTAAGGGACTTTTCCCCACTGGCATTAAAGCAGTGAGCACACAGCAAGCCATTATATTCGTGGCTAAAACTGAGTATCTGATTTAATCAATCCCCAGATCATTCTATTGATACACACACCAAGAAGCACATTAAAAGACAGTGATGCTTGCCAGCTAAATCACAGTTCTGACATGCCCATATCTGATTGCTTCTCTCTCATTTATAGATGTGCCCTGAATTACAAGGATTCAGAAGGCTGTCCGTGCTTTTTGCTAAATTTTAAGCAATCTGAACAGCCACACCTCACACAATCTGTTTACAAGAGAAAAAGTTTAGTTACTCCATTTGTTTCCCAACAAAAGGGCTTTATTTAAGCACTCAAAATAGTGATAGGAGGTTCTCAAATTCTCTGTTTTCAAAGTGTATTTATTGAGCATGTTCAGACAAAAGCTATGTCACTACAAGAAATATTATTAATATTGAAATTTAAAGAGAAATCTTGTTAGTCAGGTTTCAAGCTGGCCATGTTTCAAGTTGCTTTCCCATAATCAGTCTACTTGATTCACTCAAATAATATTCGAGGGAGTTTTTTTTAACATACAAACCAAACAATTAATGAGAAATTATATTAACAGGGGGAATACTTGTTCTCACCCCAAAAACGAAAAAATTCATTTCTGTGGAGCAAACAAGATGTCTTTACTCAGCCCTGACTGAAAACTTCTGCCTTGTCCCCCATCAAAAACAAACCATACACAAACTAGATATTAAAAGGTTTAAGGAAAGGGGAAAACAAAAACAAACAACCTAAACCAACCAAGGAAAAAAAAATTTAAAAAAAGAGAAGGAAAAAAAAGGTAGAAAGACAGAAAAGTCAGCCAAACGAGTAATGCAAATTGCTAGGATGACTACAGAAAAAAACAAAAAACAAACAAAAAAAAGCCACAAAAAAAAAAACACACACAAAAAAAAACAACCACACCCACACATTTAAGACCCTGATACTTGAAATATTTATTTGAACACCAAGCAGCTTACTTGCATGTTTGTCTGCCAGCACAATGAGTGTGCTGGAGATGTCTCTCCTCCTGTAGAAACACACCACCTTCGCTTCCACGTTTCCATTGGCAGTCTGGAACAGGGAACAGAAGGAGAAACTCACCACAAAGAAAGAGCAGAACTGCACACTCTGAACTAGGAACTTCATAAATTACCAGGAATCCAGCTGCACACCTTACCTAACACACATGATCCAGCATGAGCCATTCCAGGATAGGGAAATTCCAGGCAGTTTGGCCCTGCTCTCCTAATGGTTGCTGAGGAATCACCAATTTTAAATTAAAGATGTTTCAAAGGGGGAAAAACACCTGCTGTTGAAACCTATTAACAAGCCACTTTGCTACTTTTGAGGTGATGCCTATATTAATGAATCTTTAAAAACCTAATAAAAAACCTGTGAAAAAGAATTCAGATCCAGGCTGTTCTCCAAACTCTGCAGGGCAGTAGGAAGGCAAGGAAGAACCCAGCCATTACTACTTTTGCAAAAGAAACTACGTGAAATTCTCTGACTGGTGAGCTAAATAATGACCAACACACAAAAAAATCATTACAGAAGGACAACCAAAGAAGCTGCACCAGACAATAAACTCTATTCCAGTGACAACACACAAAAAAAAGTCAGAATTTTTTTCTTAAAATGAGATAGATGATCAAAGGCAAGATGGCACCTGTCAAACAGTACAAGTGGCTTTTTACAAAGTCTAGGGGAAATAAACCTAGTGGTTTGTAACAGCCCCAGCCAATTTACTACCTCTAAAATAAATCAAATAATGCAAAAGTAACTTGAGAGTTGTATACTACTACTGAAGACTCTTTGAAAACCATAATGAAGGCACAGTTCCAGAAAGTAGAAGATACAAATTCCCTGCTATGAAGTCTTCAAGTCAGAATTTGAACCAGCAGTGTTCACTACAGTGTTCCCCACAAGGGAACAAAATAAAAACTGATGTACATGCTCATTTCTAAGATGAGAATGAAAGAAAAGTTTCAACTTTTATAATACCAGTTTTCCTAACACAAATTTACAGACACCACATACATGCACAGATATTTCCTTTACAGACTAGAAGTTTTTGGTGGAGTCTCAGAATTGCTACCCTCTTCTGGTAAATAATTCAGAACTTTTAAACTTTGAGAAACTAAAATACAAAAGCAGGAACCATCTTGTTCAAACACAGACAAACACAGCTCCTATGTAAACTGATCTGATTTATTCAGTTGAGAAAATTTCATTTACACTCAGTTAAAAAGGAAATAAAAGAGCTAGGATTCATTTCAACCTGAAAGACCCATTTTTAAAGTGCAGGTCAGAGAAATCACAGCTCAAGGAAGAGTTCCACCAAGATAGGGGATCCAGGTTGAAAGTTCATCGTTCCTTAAAGGTGAGGGGAAGAATAAGAGGGGAAAATAACACTTTCCAGGAAAGTGATCAACAGATGTGCACCCTGGAATGGAATACACACAGTGATACCTCATAGATAGGGATGCACTGGGAACATTGTAAGAACTAACTCATGTTTCTTTAAGGTAAATGAGACTTAAATGTATTTCTGTAAAAAAACTCCATGAGGTTACCAACGATGTCCTAGCACTCAGATTCTCTATTGGTCAGGAGATTGATACATTTTTTCTTCCAAATAATTGTTTGAGAATTCCATGCTTTTCCATGACTGGTGGCTGACTGGTATCAGTCAGTTAATGTACAGCCAAATCCAAACCAGCAATGCTAATCCCTTCCCTATGGGCTGTCATAATGTCAGTATTCAACCTGAACTCGTGGTATGTTCAGGATATAGCCAGTGACTTCAGAACAGTCTTCCCCCCTTTAATCAAGTCAAATTTCAGCGCTGAGAATTTCATCTGCCTTCTCACACAGAAGCCATCGTGCTCCCTGTTCCATCCATTGAAAGAGAATTTGGCAGATGAAAGAGTTCGCTGGCCCAAAAGGACAACCAGCAAAGAGTCTGAGCAAGCAGATCACAGCTGCAAAACCTCCTGAGCAGAAGTCTCCCACAAGAAAAACCAAATTAAAGCTCTCCATCTTCTAGGCAAACTCTTGTATTGGTCACGGAAGTGAATAACTGCAGAAACCTCCTGCCCTAAAGGTGGGCATAATCACCTTGAGAATGGCATGCCATCGACACTCAGCCCTTCCATACCAAAGGAGAACAAAAGGTGTCTTAAAGCATTCCAGAAAATTATCAGAGAACAAATGTATTCTTAAGCTTCTAATTACCAGGGAACTGCTAAAGAATTGTTTTGATTTTAATCAAATCAAGCAGATCATAAATTCAATTAACTTCAAAGACTTGATAAAAAAAAAAAAAACGTTTACCTTATTGAGCTCTTCTATTCTTCGTATCAAATAGGGGTTACTTGAAGAATTTTCGAAGTAGACATAATCTGACAAAAAGAAAAAGACTCTTTAAAATATGAACTGCTAAAAATCGAATCAAAACCTTTATCAACCTGAAGAGCAAAGTACACGATCTTCCTTCTCTCTCTGATCAGATTATTTCCACTCGGACCAGACATTTTTGTCTTAACTTGCTTCCTCTTCTTATCAAAACCCAGCCACTTCTCACCAGCAATATGTGATTGAGCTCTCTCTTCCCCTCCAGTTTACAAGTATGGCTCATTTACTTGGAATACAAATAGCTTCTCATCTTTTTCTCTACTTCCTGATCTTTTACACTTATGTGAATGCCCTCAACAAAATTCCGTATCGCTGTCCAGACTGGTGAGTAGTACTTGTATTTTCAGGTGGGATAAACATCTAAAGTTAAAGAGAAAAAACGAGTTCTTTACCAAAAGTGGTGTCTTAAAAAAAAAAAATCACAGAAACATGCATGTGTGCCATATTAATTATTTGGTATTAGGGAACTCCTAATACCAAAGCACTGATTAAGAAAACAGATGCTCAGGAGTTCTGAATGGACTGGCCTTTCCCAGTACTCCAGAAACCAAACCCTAAGCCTGGACTGAGACAAAGAGGGGGCTGAATCCTCCACCCCGCTGACAAGGTGCTGACCTTGCACACAGATCTGACAACAATTCCTTCCAGGACTATCTGAGAGCATTTCCCTCCAGATTTCCCAGCTCATTTGTGTTCGCAGCAGAACAGCCGTAGCCCCCGGGCACACCTCAGGTGATCTTTTGCAATGTTGCATTAACATGATGCTCCCGTGTTCAGCGGTGCTTGCCCTCTGTAAATAGGGACAGCTACTGAGGGTTACCCTCAATGCCCCTGAAATCCTCGGTAAAAGGGTCGGGGGAAGCACACATCCTGTTCCAGAGAAAGGAAGACATCCCCCAAAGGTCTCTGCTCGTGGAACAACCGCACCAGGAGAGTTAAAGGGGCCCCTTTTATCCCTGGGCTGACCAGAGACACACCAGATTTACCCCTGTAACACCACTCGAGCTGCAGACACTGCTTTTTTCAGACTGCTGCTCACAGCCCCTTATCCATAGGTCCCCCTGGATTTACAGACCCACCTCCTTCGCTGTGTGGGACACGAGCACAGCACTGATAAATGACCCCAAGGAAGCTGCTCTTGCACTGCCTGCAAACAACCCAAGTGCCCTCTTGTCCCTTCAACGGGGCTGGCTGCCTTAGGAGAGATTCACTAACCAGGAATCCCAGGGCTTATAATCCCAACAAATTCCTAACAAACCTATTTTCCAAGCTCTTGTCTTGTCAAAACGTGTGTGGTTGTCAAGACACCTTGATAGTGAAGTCCCAACCTGGTCTTGGCTGGAGTGACAAGAGTTTTAATGTTTACCCAACCACAGAGTGTAAAACCAGAGCTAAGCAGCACTGAAACAGCACACACAATTTTTGGTATTTTTGTGCATTCTGTGCTCCAGGCCTCTCAGATTGATCATCAGCCATCTCCACATATGCTAACAAGCATCTGAGTGACTCCAAAATTTTCTTCCCAACTGCAAGAGTCAATTCCTCTTAAACATCTTTAAACTGCAGCCTTTAAACTGGTGGAAGATCTCAAGTGAGGAATAGAAATTGGACATCAGGTTTGTAGAAAACTTTGTGGGTTGGCACCAGAAATGGTTAAAACACCCAAGTAATGAGATCCTAAATTTCCATTCCCAATCACTGCCTCTGTGCAGCACATCAAACAGGAAACAACAGGCTCAACATTACTATGACCAACTCTACCAGAAGTCACAAAACCAAACAGATATTTGGCAGCTTCAGCAATAACAACTGCTGACTGAAATCACAATGGTGGGCATTAAGCAATTTACTGATCAGCAGAGTAAAGAGAAATTATTTCTCCCATGGTAGAACCACCCATGACCTACAAGGGCACTGCAGCAGAGGATGTCGGAGCTTTGAGGTGCCACTCCTCACTGGAAGGCTCCAAAAAGTGAAGAAAGGATGAGTTCTTTCCCTCCAATAATTCCTAAGACAACCAGCTACTCTTCACTCCAGGCACTCTGACTGAGGCAGATGCAAAAAACATTATATTTGTATACACTGTGCCCGAAAACTAGAAATTAAAACTAACGGAAATGTCAATCTATGTCCTGAAAATAGAACCTTGTCTTTAATCCCATGGGTTTCAGGTGGCTGTTACAAATGCTCATAGTTCACATCGTTTTTAATCAGCTTTTTGGTGTGCATGTACACGCATATATTCTCAGAGACACATTTTATACCTCGAGTGAACATTAACAAGATTTTTCACCTAACTACAGTTTATTGATTGCAAAATCTGTCACGGACTTAAAGAAAGCTTATCACAGATGAATGGTTTACCAGAGAACAATTCATACTGAATAATAAACCCCCCCAACATTGTCTGGGTCAGCAGCAGGAGCATCCCCAGACCCACCCTGTGTGACCAACAAGTGCAAATCAAGCTCACAGGAACCACCATGTCCTGCAGGCTGCTGGCACAACCAAACCTGTCCCTCAGGATGCTCCAGGAGCTGACACACGACAGAGGTGCATTCTTAGGCCAGTGCTTGATGACTTCACCACCTCAAAGCCACAGCCCAGTACATCTCATCCATGTTTTAGACTAATTCCACAACTATGCTAAGCATTTCACCAGTAGCTATGCAGCTAATGGAGACCTATTTCCCACTGCTCAAATTACAAGGAAAAGGGCTTCTTCCTCTCTGCAAGTAATGCAGAGCACACTGTAAACCACAAAACACAAAACAATGAATATCAGAGGAAAGTGTCTGCATTTTTCATAGAGATTTTACATACTAGAACTACAATTAAAATGCTATCTATCCTGCACAGAGAATTGTTTGAATTCCTGTTCCACATGTACAACATGGAAATTTTAAGTTCAACAAACCACTCTCCAAAATGATGCTTGGGCTGGTGAGAACACTCCTCTGGAACTCCACGAGCAACCAAGCCCAAGAAGACTGGGTTCCTGCACAGGAGGTTTAAAGAAGGCACACCACTGGGCCCTGCACTCCAAAACACTGCCTTTCTCCTTGAGAAGCTCTTCCATTTCACTTCCAGCTTCCTCCCATGCCATGGAAGTGCACCCTTTCCATACTGCCTACCCAATTAATATTATTCCCAGTTTGCTTTCAGGCCAGTGCCTACAATTGCAGATGGATGTGCACACACACAACACAATAAGAGAAACCTTCCACAGACTCCCAACAATCCAGCTGTCAATGGGCAAATCCTGTGTGTGCTCACCTGCCATGGTACTGCACCCCAGGCTGAAAGAGGGGATGGGGAAGGGGACAAAATTAGCAAATCTCTGAACAGGGAGATATGCATCTCAATTCCTAAGAACAGGAAGGAAGAGTTCACTAAAACAAAAAAAAATAATGTTTAGGGACAGAAAAGTAGAGCCTGATAGCAAACAAAACAAGTCAGGCCCTTCCAACACAATTAATTATCTATCCTTGCTGATTTATCTGCTTTCCTACTTACAGAATTGAAGAAAAGGGCTAGTTTAAAACTGCTCTGCACCCCACAAGTACAACATGCCCCCTAACACCATAAAAAGCACAGGAAGGCAATCCCTCACCACCCAGCTGCCTGAAGAGAGTTTCAACCCCATACCTTCACAACAGCTGTTAGCTTCAGCTCACCATCCCCAAATTAATCAGCCATGCATCTGTACCACGATCATAATTAATGGCACCACTCATGCATGTTACAGTTATCTGTGATCAGGCTTCCCAAGTAAAGCCCATCACACACATCATCACCTTCTGACAAACTCCAAATGTAGCTCTTCCCCTTGCCTGTGCTCTTATAGAGCAGAAGTACCCACATACATAGGTGTATCCCAAAAAAAGCCTTTATATCCCATAATTTTTTTTCTGAATATACAACACAACTCACCAGAAAGCAATGCTGTATTACCCAGGTAATGACTGAACTGCTAGAACACACAGACATAAGTACAGCAGCTAAATCTAGAATGACAGCCTACAGACCATGGAAGATGAAAGTTTCCCATAAAGGCAGTAAAATAACAGTTCTCAATTCACAATTAACAAAATTTCTTTTTGCTCTCATATGCTTTTAAGACATTATTGCAAAAGAGTTTCCCCCTCTGCCTTCTTCATGTCAGCTGTTGCTTATGTCTACATCAGCCCATGGAAAAGAAAATCAGGAGGGGATACAGCAAAATAAATAACACACACTGTCTAGAGGTCATATATTTATAAGATTAGACATGTCTGAGCTACCTAATAACCTTATGGGCTTTTTGGTGATCAAGTTGCAAAAATGCCCAAAAGTATTTTTATCCTTCCCAAATCAGACTTGCCTTTCAAGCTACAAGTGCTTTCTGAGGACTGACCTGGCTGAGTATTCCTTACCTTACCCCCCAAAAGTCTTACTGCACCAGCCTGTAGAGGTACCCAGAATATGAAGGAGGCTGGAGCCTCCCTCTTGCCACACTCACCACCACTGCTGGGTACAATGTTCAATTCCAGACAGGAGATAATGAAGTAACTTCACTGCTGTAAATATTTCCCCTCTCCAACACACAAAGCTGCTGCCCTGAATTAAAGATGAGCATCAAGAGAGTGTATAAACTTATGATGACCTGCTTATTTCACGACTTCTTTTACAGGAAATATGTGCCTCCACATACTCTGGGCTCTCCAATTCAGTTTTAGGCCAGCTTCCTTCAGCAAGTACCAGTTTTCAAATTATTCACCAGCTCTGTCCCTAAACTGTCAATCATTTTACATTCTGCATAACACAATCCCTATTGGTGGGATTGTACCAAACCCTACAAATCCTGCAATCTCACCTGGCAGAGCCCAAGTCCTTCTGGCTCTTCAAAAGGCAGCAACACTCCCAGCAGCAGTCACCCAACGGAATGTTTAGTTACAGAGCAGAGCTTCAGTAAAGAAAGCCTCACCAGCACAGTATTTTCATTACCAGAAAGGAAAAACTGAAACAGATCTTTCTATTGCTAAAGGAATTATGGGCCAACTAGTGAGGGACATGGCAAAAGCAAACACCTCCAGTAGAAACCTCCCCTCCACCAGTTAGCAGCAAACCACCACTACATTTAGCAGGGATAAGTTGAAGTACCCCAGTTAAATCAAGCCAGCTTGGTTTTGTTTCTTAAGGATTATCTACACATCCACATGGTAAACAAAATGTTCACATTATATTTTCTTCCCAACGTGCAGAACAAGAAAGGGATGTTACAAGAAAGCCAATGTTACTTGGCTGTTTTGAGATGTAACCTGTGGATCCCTTTCTTTGACAGGCCTCCAAAAATCCAGATTCAATATTACCCAAACCATAACTCAAAGGAGAAGCAATTCATGGCAAGATCCACATAACAGGACTACAGATTATGGACAGACCTAAAAAAGAGTTGATATAGTTGTTTATCCATGACAGCTCTTACAACAACAACAACAAAATCACCCCAAACTACAACAACAAAAAACACCCGCAGCAAAACACCAAACTCTGAAGGACCTACAGTAGATACAAACAAAAACTAAAGTAACTTCCATACAGAAATCTACTCAAGCTAAGACATAATCTATCTTTTTGAAGTAAAAAGAAAAATGAATCAAAGTTAATGACATGCAACTTGCTTGGAGAAATTGTCAATTGCTTGATCCAGTTTAAACTCTGAAACATTATATTTGGAACTTCCCAGACGTCTTCTGTTCTTTGCTTTCTATCATGTCAAGGGAGGGGGCAAGAAAAATTCCTGTCCAGCCATCTTATATCATTTTTTGCCTGATTCTTAGTGAAACAAGGTTTATTCAACTCCATTATCCATGCATTAGTTCTTCCCTATTAACTCCTGAGCCCTTTGTTCAGACATTTCACAGATGGACCGAAGTCTCAAAGATAATTAAGTTCTGATCATTGTTCCCTATATAAAAGACATAGATACAAAAATTACAAGAGAAAGTGAGAAAGGTAAGACAGAGATATGAAATGGTTCCTGTTTCAGAAACAATTAATAGACTGGGTTTCAAAGCAAACCACTGGAGATTCCACAGTGTTTGGAGGAATTACCAGAAGTCTCTGCTTTCTGATGCACCTCTCAATTCCCCTGTTCAGTACTGCTCAAGTCAGGTCCTGGGCTCAATTCACTTCTAATCTGATTCACAATGGCCAGGTGTGTTCCCAAGTATTTCAGGGAAAGATCTCAGCTCTGCATGAGGCCCAAAGCTCATACAGATGGTACCTTTCCCAGAAAAAGTGTAGAATTCCAAAGTAGGGGGAACAGAAGAAAGGGAAGAACCACTTCATGAAGAAAACCCACAACTTTTAGATTGTCAATATCCTTTTTTTCTGTTCCTCACAGCACTGTTGGCTGTTTTCACTTGCAGACATCTATGAAAAAAAAATAGAGGACAGGAGTGTGCTGGTGCTTTTGACAAAGAGGTTACAGGTGTCAGCTGTACTTCATAGGTCACTCCTAGATAAGAACTGTGCCCTACTGGAGTAACTGCTACCAGGGATGCCACCCCAAAGGACACAAAAGTCTTTACAAACAAGACTTGAAAAGAAACTGTGCAAGAATCCTGAAAATAAAATTAAGCTTCCAAAGCATTACCCTGAGGACAAGAAGCAATTTTGCTGCTTGAAATCAATTATATGGCAGTTCAAGAAAACCAATTTCAATTAATCCACTCCCAATATTCCAGCTATAACTAAGGCCCATTTGCATGTGGCACTGACACTTCAGGTTCACTGAGTCAACTCCCTCCAGCTTCCTGCAGGACCAGTGCCTGCCTCCCCTACACTAAATGTTGCTGGAGAACCACTTTTTTTTATTCCATGCTTTACAGGAGATATCAAAACATGATTTGAAGGCCTCTGGACATAAAGCCTGTTCTGCATTGCCTCTCCTGCCACTTCAGTTCCCAAGAATGTAGCCACACAAACATTTTCTGCAGTAGCAAAGCTGTGAGCCTATGTAATTTCAGCTGCATCCAGTGCCGTTCTTTGTGCGTCAATTCCATGGAAATAGTTCAGGCTTAAAAAAAGAAAAACCTTTCCCCAAAGGCGTGTTGTAAGAGAAGACCGGGATGGTCTAATCTACAGGAGAGTCACTTGAGCAGACAGAGACTAGTGAGAGAGCTCCTCAAATCATGGGGGAGTATTTGGAGGGGGTAGTGGGAATGGAAGAGGAGTATCCTCAAGCTACAGCCCAACAACAATCACCATCTGCAGCAGCCAAGAAAACAGCCTGTTCCATTGTAATTCTCATTGCTAAGGACAGATAAGAAAAGCATTCTTTTCCAGAAGATATTCAGGCAGCAGAGAAGACGACAAGAAACTAACATCGTGTTCCCTGCAAGAATCTCCAGAGCTGCAAAACAAGAACCTCTGGAGTAGTTGAGACACCAAGTTTGGCATCACCCTCCAGAAACCAACAAACTTTAAAAAGTTGTGTTTCTTGTTTGGGTTTGCTTGTTTGTTTAAGAGTGAGGTTGAACTTCAGTTCGTCAACGTGAATCAACTGCTTAGGCCACTGTATGACAATATATGAAGTCCAAAGGTAGGGGTTTCAGTGCCAAATCAGAAACATCATGGCTTCACAGTGCATGGACAAAGTGTAAACTCCTGCCAGCGTTTCTGCAGATGTTTCTTCAAACAAGAGTGCCAGTGAAGCTGATTCATGAGAGCTGCCCTCTCATACCACCCCTCAAGTTGTGACAGCCCCTCCCTGGATGGCAGGAGGCCTGCACATGGTAAACCCAGTTAGGCACTTACAAGGGTCAAAAAACTGTCTTCAACCAAACCAACCCCTGCCCTGCAGCACAGCCAGGCCAAGCTGTGTAAGGCCAGCAGAGGAAGGAGAGGGCAGCCACAATTGCTTCAACGGACATCCTACCAAAAGAAACATCTTAAATCAACACTATTGAAAGAAACATCCACAGAAACTGTCTCACTTGGCTGGTTCAAATTTGCTCAGATGTTGACAACTTAACTCTGTAAGGACAAGCCCTGTGCTAAATCAGGAATCATCTGTTCACGCCACACTAACTTCATGCTTGGTCAAGTGTCATCTGTCCTCCTACATCTTGCATGAAAGTATAAAGCCCCCAAATTAACCAGAGCACACTGTGCAATTTAACAGAAACATGACCATGGGCCACATCTGACATGGATCATGACCTGCCAATGCACAGAACCAGAACCATGGAAGCCCAGGCACCATGAAGACCCAACAACTTGCAAGTGACACACGCGAAGGGCTGGAGAAAACCAACTCTTTCCTCCACTTGCAAACTCACTTTAAAGCCACCAACTAACTTCTCTGCTTTGCTTCACTGATCCATCCTAAGTAAAAGTTCTCACAAACACTTCCCCTTCCTGAAGGTGGTCCAGCTAAAGAGCTGGAAGAGAAGAACGTGTGCATGGTTTCTTCAGGGCTGGGCTACAGCCCAAAAGCTTGACCAGTACTTTGCAGGTTCTTCCAGACTTGGTTTTACAAGTAAAGAGGGGACAAGGAACCATTCCAGACCTTCAAAGACACTCTGAAGCAGGGCCGCTTTGTATACTGGATTCATGGTGGTGAGCTCCAAAGACCTAGAATCATAATTACTTTACAAGAGCACCTTTCCCAACAGTTCCAGTTATCCAGACGTCATGGGAAACTGAGGCAAAGCAGCTGCAGGCCTTGGTCACTCACCTGCTTGGGGGATATAAAAAACTAATGTGCTTGGAAAGCAACAAGATAGTGTGTAAAAAACACCTTACTTGGTGCAGAAGTAACACTGATTTCATAGGTTACTTTTTGCCAGCAAATGCCCAGAACTACCAGAAGCCAGCCTCCAACAGTTCACACCTTTGCTTTCAAGTGACCTCAGACTGCTCAGGAACGGTTTATAAATCAAAGTAAAAACAATAACAGAACCACCTCATTCTCTTATCCTACTGGGGAGAGACTATGCTCTTGATTTCTTTAAGGAAATCAGGATGCTTAAACATCAAAAGTTGCCTGAAAAACAACTAGATGCAAGTGAAAGGAACATCTTTTACATTCACCAAAATCTTACTGGATAAACAAACAAAGTTTCAGGAGTATTTTTTCCACAATTTCTTATACAGTGTCTTTTATTCACCATCACTGAAAAGCAAAACACCAAGGAGTAAAAGGGGCACTGCCAAGGAGTGCCTCAGAACCAGCCTCCCACCCACCAGCCCAGGAACTGCCTCATCTCACCAGCAGAGCAGAAAGGAGCTCAGTCCTTTCACTCCATTGTGCCAGCTGTGAATGGCTTGCAGCTGTGACAAACCCAGAGCTGCCACAGCTCTAGCCCCCAAACACACCTAAGCTGGCTGGTGCAGCATTTCCCAATAAAAGGCTAACAAATCCTGAAGCAGTCTGATACGGGGGAGAGGGGAAAGGAAAGGGAAGGAAATGAAGACCATAAAACATGCGAGATAAACTTGTGTAACTACAAAGAAAGAAAGGAAAAAATTAAGAAACCCACTGCCTAGCTGTTGCTGAAAGGTGATAAGCTAGAAGCTGTCCTAAATTCATTAGGGCCAATGACCACAGAAGCCTATTAGTAATTTTCAAGAATAAACGCCCATTTTTATCTTTACAGGTTATTTAATACTGCTCTCCACTAAAGCCACTCTCAACTCAGGTTACCTGCAAAGTTAGAAAACAAAATGCCAGCAAACACAACCAAAACAAGGGACATTGCACAGCAAGCCCTCCTGTCACCCAAAACACATACACACTGGCAACAAAGCCAGGGGACAGGAGAAGGTTTACAAGTGATCCTGCAGTTAAATGATCTGAATTTGTTCCAGATTTGGACTCAGCAGCATGTTCTCTGCAAGCCTCCTTAACAGCTCTCAGTTCTTTACCAGGAAAGCTCAGACAATTATTATTGACATTATTGTGATGTCAAGAGGACTGATGCACCATCCCTGTGCTCACAGCTCCCCAGCTGCACTAGGGAAGACAAGAGCTGCAGGCTCCCACAAGAACCTGGATGTCAAGTGGGAGGATGGGATGGGATGAGCTCAAACACAGTCCCACATATTAATAGCACCCCATGGCGGCAGAGAGATGATGCCACATTGCCATTCTTAAAAACTGGGGTGGACTACACTGAAATAAGATGTGTGACTGCAGCACAGGCAGATAGACACATCACCACCACAAAGTAATGAACACCATCCAGCAAGTTCTGGAGCTTCAGCACACTGGAATAAAGCTGCTGTGAACCTTGGGTGCCGCTGTGGGTCATCACTTCCCTCACTTGTAAGGTTTTAGATGCAGCAAGTACTTCTGTGCCTCACTGACTTTAAACCATTTAAACATACCCTAAATGTACCACAGACTCAAAAACAGTGACCATTTTGTAGCTAAGCATGCTCCCAAACAAGAGGGTTACCCATGGAAGTCAAAAACACATAAAAGACTCCACCTGAAAGCATGAACCGACATTTGTCTCAGCAGAAGTGTTGTCTTCAGTAGTTTTTCCTCCATCCTTCCTATCCTTTCTTTCCCCATCCCCTTGTTCCCTGCCCTCCCACTGAGCCCATTCAGCTGTTCACACAGTCCCACAGTGAACCAGATTGGGTATCTGATGCAAGATTAAAAATAATCCAGGAAAAAACAAAAAGTGAGGAGGAGGGAGGTGGAAAAAATTAAGTTCCTCAAATGAGTGCAAGATGAAAATGCAAAAAAATCATTGTTTCACTGCATCAAGAGAATGCCATAGGGCCATAAACCTGCAGGGTGGCTCCAGTTGCCACCACTGAAGGAATGAATACTTGTGGCACCAGAATTAAGCTCTCCTGCAGAAGGCAGAGACATAGTACCTGCTGGAAAGTCTCTTGATACCAAGATGACCTGTTCTCTTCCAGGCAGCTGACACAGCACTCTCCTGGAAGCAGAGCCTGGCACTAGCTAGAACAATGAACATCTCTCTCCCACGTGCATTTTTTCATCAGAGGCCCCAAATTCCAGCTCAGAGGTCCCAAGCTCCTCCAATCTGGTGTTTATCCAACATTCCCATACGGTTTGTGATCGTGCAGGCTGCCAGTCTGCTCCATGAAGAGGCAAACCAGCCCACCATGGCTCCTTCCAAGTGAAAGCAGGCCACTTTCTTTGTGCTGCCATTTGTTTCATGGCTGTACGGCAGCTGTTAAGAAAATCTTCACTTCTGCTACACTGGAGGCAGGCAATTCCAGGATTTCTTACCGGCCAACTAAGATCCCCCATTTCATTTTGGAATCTGATACCCTGGCATTCTTCCCCACACATTTCCAAAGTTTTACATCACCCCCCTTGAACTGTGCTAGCTTGTGACAGTCCCATTTGTACTGGAAACCAACTCCCTTCCCACCAGAAACCTACCAGGAAAAACTTGGCATGATCCAGCACAACCAGCTGCCCTCTCCAAACCACTGGATGCCACCAGTGAGCTTACCCACAGAGCTTGGCAACCATTCAAGGGGCAGCTCCTACACCCCCAGCACAGCCACTCTGCTTCTCAGCACAAAGGGAAGATTTCAGCCCCCACAGCACAGGATCCTCAGCTCCTCTACCCAGGAACACACGAAGAGAACAACACACTCCATGTCCACTTGTTGTCAAGCCAGCCCTGGCTTCTGGAAACGAAAACTCGTGGTGTTTCATGGCCAGGCCTAAGGTGGTGACCATCCTGAGTGAACGCATACTTCCAGGAGTATTGATCTGTAGTGTTCTAGCTGCTTTTTTGGCAGCTGTTAGGTCTGGAGTTCACGCAGCGCATCCGGTAGTCACAAGTGTAACAGGAGATTATCTGCTGAGTGTTTGTCTTCCAGTGGGAAGTGTATGAAATGACTGTGCACAAATCCCAGGCCGGATTTTAATCCTGCCCTGGAGTTCACACACACAACTTCAGTGCACAAAACCATTAGTGGGAGACAGCAGCACCAGAGGTTAGAAACAATTCGATAACACACACTCCTGGGCTCAGGCTGAACAGAGCTCCCACACAGAAACAGCTGCACCCATCCATATGTTGATCTTGGTAATACATCAAATCAAGACTTCACCCATATGGACCATAACAGAGTACTGTAACCTCGGCTAGCAGCCAGCTGCCTTGCCCTCTGCCCAGAAACGTTATGGAGCAAATCCTGAGCACCATTTCCAAGTGCAGGAAGGACAGAAAGGTAACTGAGACCAGCCAGAACAGATATTCCAAAGGCAAACCACACCTGACCAACACAACTACCCCATCCGGGACCAAGAGACTGGTTCTGTGGCTGAGGGGAGAGCAGGGTGACCAAAGTGTTGGACACCTTGACTTCATGTCAAAGGCCCTGCTAAGCCTCCCACAGCATTCTTCAAACAAAAATGCTTGAAAGACTGGATTAAAAAGGTAGGGGGGAAACTGTAACATCAGGTTTGAAGGATCACAATCAGCAGTTACAACCTTCACTGGGCTGCTGGTTCCTAATGGCATCCCTCAAGGATCAGCCAGCCCTGCCTAAAAGAAGGGACAGGATGAGGGATAACGGGAAGGGGGACCCCAGCTGGAACGAGAGAAAATCCATCCAGGCACACGGAAAAATATTTTCTGTAAGCATGGTCAAACACTGGATGGTGCCCAAAGTAAGGGTGGTGGCATCACCATTCTTAGAACCTGGGATGTATCCAGCCCCGAGCACTCAGATCTACCAGAGCATTTCCTAGCAGGAGGTCAATCTAGAAACCTCCAGAGGTGCTTTCCCACCTTCCGTGGGGTGCACAGCACAGACTTAGCCACACAGAATGCTAAGAGATGACAATCCCCACAAGACTTGGTCCTTCAATGCTGAACAAAAATTTCCAGGAAATTATTCCCTTCACAAAGGTGAAGTTGACACAACTGGTGAATTTCCACAACTCATCTTGCCTATCACCCTACTCTCAGCGTCTCCAAACCAACGTAATGCTACAGGCACACCATCAGCTTGGGGCAACCCAAGACATAAAGCAGGGACAGCCAAGAGTCAGCTCTTACACCTCTGAGAAACCAGGTGCAACCAGGAAAAAAGTACAAACACGACAAAAGAAGCAGCATTTTCCAGGGTAAAAAGTAAGGGTAGGCCAGAAGAGCAGAAAGAACAGAAAGTAGTTGTTGATGGAGAGCAGCCAGACAGGATGGCTTGGCCACCTTCGCTATATTTTTTTCTCTTGTTTACTTTACTTTGGTTTTGCAGAACTCCACAAGAAGCAGGGCATTTTGAAAAGAAGGGAACTCCACAAAAACATCTTCCTGTACAGCCTACAGTCCTGGGGAGAAGGAAGCTCCACAGAACAGCTTTTACGAAGGAAAATGGCCGAGCACAAATTCGTGCCAGACCACCCTCAGTTTATGTTCCATAAAACACAGTCCCAAACCCCGTTGCCTCTCCTTTCTCTTCACGTGAGCCAAAACAAAGGACAATCAGACAGGAGCACAACCCTGAACAGAAGACTAATGGGAAAGCACACAACAAAACAGCAAGAGTGGAAGGGGAGGCCAAGATCTCTGCAGGACGTGCCTCACACCGGCCCCCTGGTCTACCAGCAGCCTCTGCCCATCTTTGTGCTCCTTATCTCAGCAACTCCTCCTGGCTCCCCACCCCGACAACCTCGCATGACCCCCATCCGAGCAGCCTCTGCACGCCGGGCCCCATCCCGGGGCCTGGCCCCGCGGCTGCTCCGCTCCAGCCCCGCTCACCATCCCACCGTGCCCCAGCGCCGGGCCCGCCCGAGCCCCCACACCTCGAACCTCGCACGCCTCGTCTCCCCACGCCCTCGTGCTCCGTGCGGCCCCACGCGGCTGCTCCCCCTCACGTCGGCCATCCCGCTGCGCCCCCCGCCCCGGCTCACCCAGCCCCGGGCCCCGCAGCCCTTCACCCCACGTAACCCCAAGGCAGGCCT
>VWZS01010441.1:339043-419963 GCA_013397075.1 Rhabdornis inornatus | reverse complement strand
GCTCCGGCCTGCGACGGGAGGGGAGGGACGGGACGGGAGCGAGCGAGCGGGGCTGGCGGCGGCTCGGCCTCCTCACACACACAGGGGGAGAGTGACTGTACGTACACGCGTACAGACATACACACACTGTACACACACAAATACTGTATATAAACACACAGAGAGCACCTCTGCTCACACACACACACAGCAGCTACGCACAGCCTCCCCTCACACACCGCCTGTCGTCGCACACTGACCGCCTGTACACACCAATGGCACAAACACTGCAAATGTACACACCACAGTGGCACACACACTGCAAATGTACACAGCACAATCGCACACTGGCCGCCTGTGCACACACACAAAACAGCCCTGCCCTCACACAGCCCTTACAGGCTCTGCTCTCCTTATGCACCGGCCCTGACCCGGCATGGACAGCCCTACACACGTACAGACTCACACACACAAACAAACACCACCTGTACTCACACACACACAGTCCTTCTCATGGCCTGTATTCATTCACAAGCAGCCTCCATCACGTACAGGCACCACCTGTGGTTTTGGCCGGCCCTCACACACACGCACACACACAGAGTGTTTCTTGCACACACAGCCAACGCCACAGGCCATCCACACCCTGCACAAGAACAGCCGGTCCCTGCACACACACAGCCCTCCTTGTGCACACCCACAGCCTGCTCACACCTGCACCTACACCCCTGCACATCCCTCCTGCCCTGCACACCCCGCTGCTCACACTCCTGCACTGTCTCACTTGGGTCCCCTCTGTGCCTCTGTCCCCCACTGCCATGCTGGGGCTTTCCCCGCTCCTCAGGTGTCAGCCTGAGAGGTGAGATGATGGCTTTACCTTTCTCTTGCCCGCTGGCCTGCGTGTGTCACTGGTCCTGGGCACACCCAGGATGCAGGTACATCCCTTCTCCAGACCTGTCCAGGAGTCTCCTCAGCAGCCCTGAAGTGGTTACACAGTTGTTGAACTGTTGTCAGCTCCAGATCACCCTGCAAAACTTGCACATTGCTGCTGCCACTTCCTCTCCTACAGGAATTGGCTGATGCCAAAAAACACCCCCAGAAACCAGCATTCTGTGGTACATAACACCTTTACAGCAGGTTCCCCAGCAAGGGCTGACAAAGTGCAGGAGTGGAGGTGGCAGGCCATCTTCCTGAGGACTTCTCCATGCTTGTGGCCAAGGCTGGATGGTGAAGCTCAGTGAAAAGTGCCCGTATTGATGGTCAGAAGCAGACCTGGAGCACTGCTGGCCTCTCAGGCAAGGCAGGGTGACTATACCTGGCTCCAACACTGAGCTGGAGAGTCATCTGGTATTGCCCAAGCCAGGTGGCACCCCAGGACCTCATCACACAGGTCAAGATGGCCAAAACAATATCTATCATGAAACTCTTTGCTGGAGTAAGTGGTTAACAGTGCAGTCATACCCTTTACTGGGTATGGGCTGGGCAGAGCTGCTGCCTGCACTCGACACTGCTGCTCAAAAAGTACTGAAACAGCTACACAGGACTGCCCAAAACATTGACATCTGCCAAAATACATCTGTTTTTCAGAAAGAACAGGGCTCTTGTCAAAATTTGCTTTGTGTGTTAGGAAAACAATCCTCTAACACCAAACCTCTGACAGTCCTCAGGTCGCAGGAGGGCACAGGACTCTTATGCTTTTATGTTCCCAACGTGCACGAGGAGCACGGCTGAGCGAGGAAGACACTTCTAGGGGTGAAGATCAGTCAGCCAAAAAAGGTCAGTGCGCCGGGGAGCAGCGCCGTGATGTTTGCTCCCTCCCTCCCCAGCCGTGCGGGGAAGCGCGTGCCGGCACAGGCACCAGGCACGCCACAGGACACGGGGGCTGGCCCTCCCCAGGCCGCTGCTGCTGCAAATAATCCAGCAGGACACAGAAAAATTATCCAGAACAAATATTTACAAACCACATCCCAGCGCGCTCGGTAGCTGCGTGCGGAGAAGGGGACGGTCGCACGGCGTTGGCTGCTTTTTCCAGATGCTAAATCATGTTTAAACGATAGCAACAAAAATGTGTCGGATCTTCCCTGCTGTTCCTCTTCCAGGTTAGGCAACAGCTGTGGTCAGGGCGTTGTGCAGTGGGAGGGAGGAGAGCTGGAGCTGCCAGACTCAGCCTGGGAAGGAGGGAGCTCTTGCAAGGCCCCATCTCCCACCACCAAACCCCGCTCCCATGGGTGCCACCAGCACCCACCGTGCAAACCCAGACCTCCCAGAAGGCTTTTGGTGCATCCTGGCAGGGCATCACTTGTGTTTGACACCTCTCCCACGCCAGTGAGGGTGCACATGGTCTGAGAAAGGCCCAGACCTGCAAAAGAAAGATGCCAGTGCTTTGAGAGCCCAGTCCTGGGCTGCCTGGCAGAAATTTGTCTGTCCCAGTGCATGTGGATGAGGGAGGCTCTCCAGGCCCATTGCATGCAACATTCCAACCCCAAGTCATTCTTGCTCCACCCAGCCCTCATTTCCTTCTCCTCTCTTCCAGGCAACACTTGGCTTGGTGCTCCCTGCTGATGTGGGGCCATTCCTCTGCTTCCCCCAGCGGCACACAAGCCTTCCCGCCAGCCCAATCCCCTCCACCCACACCCTCATTCACGTGCTGAGACAAATTCCTCCATGGGCTCTAAAAGGTGCTGCTCAGGATGTGCCTCTTTCATACAGCCAGGCCATCAGTGCCAGTTTACAGTTGAACCTGTGCAGAAAATACACAGCCAGAATGCAGCCTTCAATGTTTGTCTCCCCCAGCTCTCCCATGGTGCCCCCCCTCCCCATTTCACCAGCAGCCAGACCCTCTCCATGGCTTTAGGTGCTGTTCCTGCGCTCCAGAGTAGTGAGTTTGCCCTCTCCTGAGCTACCCCAATTCTCCTGCCTGGAATCATCCAATACCTGCTCTGTGCCACCATGTGTGGGTTTTGTGTCCCCTCTTCCAGCAAAGGGCTTGGGCCATAAATGCATCTGCACCTGGTCAGGCCATGCAGAACATCTGAGATGTCCACCAAGACCTATGTCCTTTGACACAGCCTGGGCTGCTCTGGGGGGGTCCCTTCACCCCAGCTCTTACCCCTCCATCCCTCACCCTCGGGTCAGGACAGCACAAGGACACAGGCTGCTCCAGCACAGCATTCCCATTTCTGCCTCCAACATCCTGCATCCTAATGACCGTGGCCATGGGCCCATTTCTCAAAATATCATCTTCACCTTCCTTCCTCAAAACAACAGCTTAGCTCTCTTTCTTTCATCTCTCCGCCTTCCAATTCCCCAGTGCCAAGCTTGGAATTCCACAGATCCCTGTCCCCCAGTCCTCCCAGGAGCACACACAGGTTCAGGCTCCCCCAGCCTCAGTCTTCCCCTCTGAGATGCCCCCTTTGGTACCCCAGCACCCCCGTGTCCATCCACCATAGCCCCCAGATCAGGAACAGGCACCAGCCTGGTCCTTTCTTGCTGTGCAGAGGTGAGGACTGAGTGCTGGACAGGGCTGTCATATCCAGGAGAGCTGCAGGAAGTGAGCAGATCCTTCTGGGAAAGGAGACCAGCAGGGCTGCAAGAACTACAGGAGGGCTCGGTGCTGGGAAGGACGTGCCAATCCACCAGCTCTGCCCTGGAAGTGGCAGCTGGATAAATAACACAAGAGAACCCCCAGGGCAGAAAGCCATGCTGCTGTTTCTTCCTGCAAACAACTGCCCCAGGCATGGCAGAGCAGCCCCTGCTGAGAGACGACTCAGGGCACGGGTGTGTGCTTTCATGTCCAGTTTTATTAGTGTTGCATTAGTACCATAAAATAGTTGACGAGGTCGAGCACGTTGCAGTTTGTTCCAAAAAAAAGGCTATTTACATTTAATCTGTCTTCATAAAAAACAACCCTAGAACCCAAACAATACAACAATGAAACAGATGGACAGCTCGGGAATCTACAAAGTGGTAGCGTCCCCTCGCACGCCACGGCCAGCACAAGCCTGGTGGCACGCAGCCCCACAATTCAGGCAATCCCCACGGCCAGGGCACGTCCACAGGCACTGCCCAGCCAAGGCTCCAGGCAGCAGCTGCCTGCATGTGGCCCCAGAACAGTGCTCTTCCTGAAGGAAACCAGCAACCTGCTGCTTCGTAAGTTGGCACGTCCCCTTCTGCCCCTAGTCTGTCCCAAAGCACCAGAGTGATCCTTCCTGCAGGAGCCAGCCCTGCCAGGAACATCTCCCATGAGAACACCATGCAAGAGGCTGCAGGAAACCTCCAGGAGATGCTGCTGCTCATTTCTGGCCTTCTTCTGCCAGGTTAAGCCCAGAGGGAGTGTCACACTGAAATGCCACTACTCAAATATCTGCTGAGATCAAGACCCCCCAGATGAAGGGGACAGACACTGCATCCAACCTAACTTCAAGAAAGCTCCAGGGCCCCAAGCCCTTTACAGCTGCATGGCAGGACTGTCCTAATCCCAGTTTCCCAATCCCTTAGCACACCAAGCAGCAGGAAAACCCCACCAGTTCTGCTGCCTCTTGACATGATTTCCCTTTTAACCTTGGAGATTCCAAGTGCAACATTCTCTGCCCTGGCTCTCTCACACGCTGCTGGGGAGAAACACTGGGGGGTCTTTGCTACAATCACAGGTTGAGCACAGGGCAGTGTGGTTCCTGGCTGAGTGCGGTGATGGAAAGCAAACAGGCACATCTCGTCAGCCCCAGAAACCTCCCAGCCACCTACCCCTGCCCCCTCTGCAGGATAAAGCCACGAGCTTTATCTTGTGTTCTAATTAAAGCAGCAAACACAGCCAAAGAGACCATGGTTCTCCCCAAACTCATGTGTAATTCAGGAGGACTCTGCAGTCACTGCTGTGATGTGAAGTGACAACTGAACCAGATGGGAACTGCAGCACTGAGCTACAACAGCCACATGAGATATCCCTGATGTCACCAGTGCCACCAGAGCCAGCCCTGACTGAGCGCTGGCAGGGCTAAGCCCAGCCTTTGTCTCCAGGAAACTCAAGCCAGAGGACCAGGAAGCACTCAAGGTGCAACATGATGCCACAAAACCCCTCCATCTCTCATCTGCTCTCTGGAGCTGCTGAACTAGGTCAGTGCAGAGCCAGCCTGCTCCCCAGAGCAGCTGGGAAAGAAACCCTTCTCTGAGAAGCCACAGCCAGAGAGGTGGGAGAGACTGGCCCTGTGGGTGAGCTCTGGGACATAGAGAAAGGGACACAGCAGGGAACACCATCTTCAAAGCACCTCCTGGCTAGAGATCCATTCAGGTGCTGCCCACCCCAGGCCCTGCCTTTGCTGTCAGACCACACAGCTCCAAAGCAAGCCCAGCTTGGGAGACAGCCCCCGAGTTTCTTCATTTGAGATGTGCCTTCCCTGCCCAAACTCTCCAGAGCGGTGCAGGCTCTGCTCTAAGCCATCCTTCTGCACTCACTGACGTGAGCATGACCACCCAACTCCACAGGCTGGCACAGCTCTGCAGGCACGGGCTCTCTGCTGCCCCAGAAATTTTCCTGGTCCCACAGGGAGGATCCCTCAGGTCAGTGGAGCTCACTCCCAGCATAGTCCCCCCAGAAACTGGGGAAGGTGGGAGACCTGAGGTCAGTCACTCATTCTGACCCAAAACAGTCTGAGCCATGTGCTTTGACACTCATTTTTCTCAGAGACAGAAACCTGTTTCTACTCCAGACAGGGAAAGAAACAGCTGCACAAAGTGGCTCCACAGGAGAAACAACAGAGGCACAACGACCTGATCAGAACTGTGCCACCAAATTTGCATGCCAGCCCTTGCCTCCAGAGCCAGGAAATACCAGAGCCACCCCTGGGCACACAGCCACCCACAGGCAGGCCCAGCCTGCCACTGCTGGACTCCCTCTGGGATAACAAGGCTGAGAAGTTGGGATGTTTTCTTGCACGCATCTCAGAGCAACAACAGCTTTCCACAGGGGAGAAATCAAGCCCTCAGGTGTACAGAGAACACCTGTACAGAGAGTCTCCCAATGAATTTGCTTGTATAAAGTTAGAACAAAACACAAACCAACATGAAATGCAACGAGCAGAAGTGTTTCTCTCACACATACACACACACACGCACAGAGTACAGCAGGGCAACACACATTTGATAGGCAGGACTCTGGAAACCCTGTCCTAGCTACCAGGTTTTTTCTTTACAGTAGGTTGAAATACAAAGAGGAGCACAGTGATGGTTCTCCCCTCACCCCCCAGTAAACAAAGTTATTGCAGCAGCACCACCAGAGCTACCCAGGCTGCACACAGCTGGAACCCAGCCCATCACCCTTGTCACACCAATGTGAGACTCACACACTGACTAATCTCCTTTCCAAAGCTTTTTTTTTGATGCAACAGCCTCGATCAAGATGTGATGTGCTTACACACCCTCTCCCACGCTGCTGCTGCTGCTAGGCAACGCTATACAGCCCCAGAGCATCAGCTCAGGTCACCCAAAAACATCAGCTGAGGGACACAACTACATCCCACTACAGCCCAGCTTCTGCCACAGCCAGGAGCCAGCACAGGGCAGGCAGGAAGAACAAATATTGCAGCCAGACAGTATGTCCTGCCCAGCAGCAGCCACGAGGCTGGGACAGTGCCCTCCTCCTCTGCATGGTTTGAAGGGAATACCCAGGCCCTGGCCACGTAGGTTGTCCTTGTGCTGAGAAAGGATTTCACAACATCAGCTGGTAAAGCAGCCCAAGCTGATGGCACAACAGGCACAAGATCCAGCTCTGGCCTCAGAACCTCCCTGCCAGCAGAGCACACCACCAGTACCTGCCCAACAGAACCTGGGTTCTGAGCAGGTTCCCCAAGCCTTTAAAAACCCAAGGGTAAGGGATCAGGTAAAAAAAAAACAAAACAAAACAAAAAAACAAAACCAAAACCAAACAAAAAAAACAAAAACAAAAACATCACTGCCCTCAGAAAGTGCCTCACAGAGCCTGGGCTACCCACAAGGGGGGGACCCAAAAGGGCCCATCAGAAATTTCAGTCCCTTACCCTGAAATGCCAGAGGTGTCTGTTCTTCCACATGGCAACAAGATCCTGTTCCCCATATCCCACCCAGCACCTGACAGAGCAACCCGTGCCACCTCAGGTGAGCAGTGTGACACAGGGGCAGGAAGGCAGCTGGACACACTGAGTGCCTGGCTGGCTCCCAGTCCAGCCACTGCAGTGATGCATCACTCCACAGAACAACAGCTCATCTTCCTGGGTTTGTGGGGTTTTTTTTGGCAAATTAATATTTTTCCTGTTATTTATTGTTTTTATTTTATTTTTATTTGTTTTTTTAGAAAGCATTAAAAAAAATCTGCAGCTGTTAAAAAAAATCCTTTCCCTTTGGAGGCTGGACGAGGTTTTATTGACAGGTAAATAATTGGTGTGAGTATGTAAATAGCAGCGACCCCACTGACGTGGTGCCCCTCAGCAGCACAGCCAGCTGGGGAACACAAAGACTGGCTTGGTTTGGTCATTGTCAAAGACCTGGGATATGGGAGTTTCCTTATTAGTGTTTCCCTAATTCCCGTTCCTGCCCAACCCTCCTCTGGGTTCAGCACCAACACCTGCCTGTCCCCGCAGCAGGCTCCGTGCTCTGAAGGGCATCTCCTCTCCACACCTCCCTAACTCTGCAAGTGCCTTGTTTTCCACAGCAGACAGCTGAACTCCCTCCAGACTCGCTGCTCTCTCATCCTTTGGCAGCAGGAGGAAGGACTGGCCATCCTTTTCTCCTAGAAACACAGAGATCTTCTGCAAATCTGTTTGAGCTGATCCACGGCTCCCCCAGCCCACTCACACCAATGAGGTCTCAGGTTAATAAGCAGTGCAGTTACTCAGCTATCTGCTCCTAAGTGGTAGGTGTTCTTGGGCAGGTTGCCTGCTCCTGCCAACTCCCCCACGACTTCACGTTGTCAGCACATCTATATTTAAGACTGGTTTGTTGCTTTTTTTTTTGCCTTTGTTTAAAGGGGTTTCCTTCCTTTGTAGTAAACTTAAAGAGTTAATAGAAAAAAGTAATTCAAAAGTAATCCAAGCACATCTGTGATTAATTCTGCAGGAGAGGGCAGAGCGAGGCGAGTCAGTTGGCACGCAGTTCCTGGCTCCTGGTGTGCAGTCCTCGGGATGGGCAGAAGGTCCCTGCGCCCAGCACAGCTAGAAGTTAGATTTGGAGTGTCCAAAGATGCAGATGGGAAAGTGCTTGACATGAGAGGACCACTGTGCTGCCAGCTGAAAGAACTTGACGTCGTTCCACTCCACCCCATCGATCAGGACTGCAGGGCAGGGTAAAAAGAGAGGAGAGTTAGAAAATACTGAGGGGAGGTGGCCAGCCCGAGGCAGCTGTGCCAGGAGTCCCCCTGCAGTCGGCAGAGCTCAACTGCTCTGTCCCAGCCAGCTGCACACACGGGGGAGAAGGCTCAGGAGCACACCAGGTGTTGGGAGAACAGCTCAGGTTGTTGTTCCACCACCATTCACTGACACCAGTGCCCCCCACACCGCTGATTTCAGTGTCACCTGATCTGGCCTCTCAGCTTTCCTAAGCACACTGCATTTTCTCTTTTGGGCAAATGCACTCTTATAGAGATGGACAGCAGTCTCTCCTCACCGGCACTCTCACCAGGACATCCATGTCCCCCAGAGAGGTGACACATGTCCTGTGAGCACCCCTCAGCCAGTGTCACAGGGACCGGACCAGGATTAAGGAGGTGACCAAGCAGGTCCCTCTGTTGGGGATTGCTAACTCAACAGGCCACAAGGGTATTTTTGCTCTTGGATGCCCAGCTCCACTGACAGACACTCCAGGTCTGCCTACAAGATGCATGTATGGCTCCTGCTGTGCCATGAGCATGTGCCAGTGTCCTGCCCAGAGGAGCAGCCACAATGTCACCCCCTTCACCAACCAACACTTGCACCAGATGTGCAAGAGAAACAGGGGATGACAGAGAGGGGAATGGAGCCCTGTCCAACCCTTGTCCTCATTCAGAGCATTGACTCAGAGCTAGCTGAAGGAGGATTTTCCCACATCCCAGACCTATTAGAGCATTCCCCCATGCTGGACACACCGAAGCCCATTCCCCAGGAATGTCCCCTCCTGCACAGGGCAGGACAGCAGCTCAGCCCTTGGCCTGGAGGACAGTCACAGCATGTGAGCCTTGCCCCAGCAGCCAGAGGGATGATGCAAGCACTGCACTCACCACGCAGCATGTTCTGCTGATGTTTCGCTGTGCAAATCAACCTGCTGATTCCTTCAATACACTGGCTCTTGGACTCAACCTCCTTGTCCTTTGTTTTCTTGGGCAAAAACATCACTGGAAGAAAAGCAAACCAGCACAAGGTGAATCTATGCCACTCACAGGAACTGCACTGAATCCCATTTGAGTTTTTGCGTTCAAACACTCATGTCTGAAAATTCTTACTCCTAAGATCCTCCCTTTTTGGTAGGAGGCCCTCAGTGCTGAGCACCATCACTGATGCACATGAGCATCTTATTGCCAAATGTCTCTATGTGAAGCCTTCCCAGCCCATAATCCTGACCCCAGAGGGCACCTTCGGGTAGCTCCTGCTTTGTTGGGACACCATGGAAAACATCTGCATCTGTAGTGCCAGGCCTGCTGCACAATCTGTGGCCCAACACAGCCTGGGCTGCACAGACACCTGGAGAGCAGGAGGGGTTACAAAGTGGGAGCAGCTGGTGGGTAGGGAAGGCATAAGGAAAATTAAAAAAGGGTCCAGTTCCCCAAGAACTGTCCAAATGCATGAGCAAAGATTACAGAGTGGTTTCATTCTGTTGCAGGCTGGGCTGCCCCCAGGGAAGAAGATTTGGAGCGTCTCAGGATTAACTCTCCAAGCAGCACTTGGGACACTTACAAAGGGTGTCACTAGGGGTGGCAGCTCCACTACCAGCAGGGCCACAGCTGTGCTGGCCTGGCAGTGACCTGGCTGCAGGGTTATGCACCCAGGTCCTGCAGTCCAGGAGGCTCTGCCAGCCTTCTCTCCGAGCCCACCAGGAGTGACTCCCAGGCCCACAGGCACAGGATGCTGTGAACGACAACCACTGGCAGCCAAAATGTAAATGCAGAACTGCCTTGCTGCTTCCTTGAAAATAATTTGTTGCAGAGCTGTTCCAAATTTCTAAAATGTTTCACGTTACCAAGGCCAGGAGCAAATACAAAAGCTCTGACAACATGCAAAATGCCATTTTGTTAGTTTGCTTTAAGAAAATAAAGCCACAAGTTTAAGAGCAGGAGAGTATTTATCTTCTATTTCCTTTTGATCCACAAAGTATTCTGAACAAAAGCATAAGAACTATAAAATCTGGAAAAGATCTCCAAGGTCATTGAACTGAACTGCCAATCTAACACTGCCAACTGCAACACTAGACCGTGTCCCCAAGTGCCACACCTATACATCTTTTAAATACCTCCAAGCAGGTAAGGATGTGGCTTTGCCACTGCCCTGGCCCCTTTTTAGGGCTTCACGGCCCTTTTGGTGAAGAAATTTTTCCTAACAGCTAATCAAAGTCTCCCCTGGCAAACGTTGAGGCTACTTCCCCATGTCCCGTCCCTCATTACCTGGGAGAAGAGACTGACTCACCTTGCTCCAATCTCCTTTCGGGTAGTGGTAGAGAGTGGTAAGGGCACCCTGAACCTCCTTTTCTGTGGGCTGAACACCCCCAGCTCCCTCAGCTGCTCCTGCCAGGACTTGGCTCCAGGTTCTGAATCCCCCCAGGTGCAGCAGGAAAGTGGGAGGCCCCAGACTCCAGTTCAGGGGGTACTTCTGCTTTGTCACCTCACAGGGATCTGTGATACTTGCTGAGCTTTTGTTTTCCCTGACATGCCTTTTTTATTCTCTGTGGCTCTTTCCAGCTAAATGCTCATAGGATGGGGGTATCATCCTAGGAAACAGAGCTATCCCAAGTTTCCAGTACACTACCAGAAAGAGGGGGTTTTTTTAGCCCCCTTTTACCCTCCCTGGTGGTTGGGGCACAAGCTGCCTCTTATCTAATCCAATATCCCAAAACAGCACTAGCAGGCTCCCAAGGAACACAGGGAAATGTCCAGGTATGGCCTCCTGAATGTCCTAGCTCTGTCTCCACCTTTTTTCTTTTAGGCCATACCATCTTAGCTGTTCAGGTGAACATATCCCCTCTTCACCTCACACAGAGGAACCACCCTTTCAAACCCTACCACTTTACATCCCTCATCAACTGATTAGGATTTGGGGGATAAAAACAGGACTGAGGTGCTGTAATCCAGCATGACAAGCCAGGCAGCTCTGGAGCAGCAGGACAGGGACAGGAGGACACCTCACCTTTCTTGTTCTTCTCTTTTGTCACGACAGTCATGGACATGGTTGGCGTGGTGGCGATCTCGCCGCTGGCCGGTAGCCTGCTGACCTGCAGGGACCGGAAAGTGCATTTCAGGGTGTTTTTGGTACTGGAGGGGTCCTTCTTCTCTGGGTCTCTCTTCCTGTCCACGGGGGGAGCTGCAATCCAGTAATCCACCTGCAGGCCCATCAACTCAGCACCGAGGCCCTGGCTGGGGAACAAGAGCAGGAGGTCATTTCTGTGTGCCTCTCAGCAGGGTTTGGTCAGAGTGGCTGCTGATCCTGGCCAGAGGACAAACAGCTGGCTCTCTGGGGAATCAGGCAGTGGCATCTCAGCAATTACAGCAGCCCAAGAAGTCACCCCTGAGAGAAGCAGCCTGGGTCCCACTGCACAGAGCCTCAGTGAGCTGAGACAAGCTGACCTGCTGCAGTCACAGCACGAAAGGGAGCACACAAGGACTTTCCTTAGATGTTGCTGAGTTCTGTGACTCAGCAGCAAAGGCAGCTCCTGAGGTGGCCCACATTAGTTCATCTTTGAGTGGGGAAAAGAGGCTGTAAGCACCTTGCAGCTGCCTCCTGAGCACTGATGAGTGACTCTGTCCAGGCACAGCACTGCTAAAACCAACTCTCAGCTGGGGTGAACAAAGACTTGGCAGGTCCCTGAACATCAGGCACTCAGTTCCCAGCCTCCCTGACTTGCTTTTTTGCAATTGCCTACCCCCAACCAAGCCTTGCCACTTGCTGGGGAATTCCACTGTTGGGAAAAAAATGTTCTGCCAGCCCTGTGAGGTTTGCTAGACAGCAGCAGATTTCAGGATATGCTCTGTTGTTGAGAACTCCTGTGCATCATGTGGTAGCAGCCACACCAAAACATGCTGCCAGCCCTTTCAAGGTAAGATGAGCAGCCTGGGAAGCTCCAGCCCTTTCCTACTCCTGCCTCTCACTGCTAATCCTGAGGGGAGCAGGGCTTCAGCATTCAGCAGACCTACAAGTGACAGCCTGTACTTCTTCCTACACAGTGACAATCAGCATTGAATAATACACAAGTACTTGACAAAAGCCTAAATTTATCTACCAGTCTGTGTCCCCAGTTTGAGAAATGGCAGTTGTTAAGGAAGATAAACCTGTGATCCTGAATGAAATATGCATCCCTCTGCACCACCTGCCTAAGAAGAAACTCAAGGTAAAACAAGGATGTCCCATCATTACAGTCCTCTCAGCAAATAATTTCCTTCTCTTTGCCATTTATTCAACTAAAAGTCAGACTGCAAAGCAGAGTTCATCTCTGATGACTAAAACCAGGTTTTTGGTTCTCAGGGCAATATTCAGAAGTGAGATTATTTAAGGATGATGCTGCTTTGAGTTTTAAGGCTCCTTTGCATCACATTTCTCAACTCAGTCATAAAGACAAAGCATCCTAATATTCACTAGGCCCAGGCAAGATTTTATGTTCCATTCCTAGTTCAACACGCGGCTGAATCACTCAGTGTGGGTCACCTTCCACACCCTGTGCTGTCACTTGCAGATCAGAGGAGATGGAACAATGCTGAACTTACACTTCCTCAGTTCCTGATGAGTTTACCACACTGCATGAAACCAAAAAGTACCAGATTCCTAGAGCTGGGGTGTCAGCTTCAGATTTATCACATCCATGGCTCAGAGCTTTAACACCCTCCACTTTTGGGGGCACCAGTTCCCAAACCACTTCCACCTTGGAAAGCCCATAGACAAAGCTCACACACAAAAGGATTCAGCTCTTTTCCCCAGAGCCTGCCCAGCCCCCAGCTCTCTGCACTGCCCAGCCAGTCAGCTGCCTCTGGGGCACACAGGGCTCTGCTGCCACCAAACCACAGGGACACACCAGCAGGAACTGGGCCCCTGGCACAGGGGAGTGGGCACTGACACCTCCCAGTGCTGGTTACTTCAACTGGCACCTTCACATCCCCATTTCCTCCTGGTAAAAGGGAACTCTTAGGCCACTTTAAGAAGTCAGAGGTGAAAGGTCCCTGCAGGGCACTCTGGGGTGGGATGAAAGGTTCCCATTCTGTCTCCAACAGGGACAGCAGGGGATGCTGCTTAGGGAGAGCACATGAGCCCAGCCTCAAAGCATGCCCTGGCACTTCCCCAGCCTGACAATCACAGGATTAGCAAGGCTAGAGGGGACATCCCTGAGACATCCTTTGGTAGCCATTAATGGATCTGCTGTCTGTGAATTTGTCTGACCCCTCTTTGATCTGCTGATTCTGCCACAGAAGCAGCAGACGCAGACATGGTCCCTTCCTTTCCCCCTTTTAAGTGAGCTCTTGCAGTGCCACTGTGTGCCCCCAGCTCTTGTGCCACAGGCTTCAGAGAACCCCAGAATTGCTGGGGTTTGAAGAGACCTCTAGAGATGATCCAGTCCAACCCGCCTGCCAAGGCAGGGTCACCTGGAGCAGGTGATGCAGAGATGCAGGATCCTGCAGGGATGCATCCAGGTGGGTTTGGGATGTCTCCAGAGAGACAGACTCCACAACCTCCCTGGGCATCTGTCCCAGTGCTCTCTACAAACCCAAAACCCCCTGACTTTGCACAACTTGAGTGGCTCATTGCTTTCCTCTCCTCACCTAGCCTGCAGAGTCCAAATGCTTCTGGGCTTCTTCTTCTCACAAAACTGCTGCTATGTTCCCTCAGAGGTTCAGGGGAGTTAACAGAATCAAGGGGAACTTCACCAAGTGCCACTGAGTACTAGAAGTGCACACGAAGTGTTAGACAGCTGCACCAAGGCTTTGTGCAGCAACAGAATGAGGAGTCCTGGCCAGGGCAAGTCTTGCTGGCAGCTTCCTAAGGGTTTCCTCCCTTCACCCCTAAAAATTTCAGCTAAACCAGGGCTCAGTATTGCCTATAGGTGCAGGTGTCCTTTCAGGCACACACAGGAATGGGAGCTGCAGTTCCACCTTACAGCTGTCAGCATTACCCTCACAGAAAAAGTCATCAGCTCCTTCAGAAGTCACTCTGACCTTGCACTCACTTGGCTATGACAAACACAAGAATCATGAGGCATTAGCCTGGCCTCCATGTGTCCTAAGAGTCAGTGATTTTTCTGAATGCATAGAGAGAGAGAACCAAGAGAATCCTGCCCTTGAGACATGCAGCCTTCCTACCAAGTGCAAAATCCCCCCTGCCCTCCCCAGCCTCAGCAAGGACAAAGTCACTCCAGAGGCAGAAGAGGTGAAGGGGAAAGGTGACAGCCCCAAATGCTTGCTAGGGATGAAGGAAGAACTATGGGTCTTCCTCTGGAGGAGTTCTGTGCCACGTGTGTGCCAGATAAGCCAGCCAGTGGAGCTGTAAGGAGACAAAACACGGTTTACCTTGGGGAGGAGAAGCTGCCTGTAACAGATGGTGAGGAAGGGGGTGTGGGGGAGGCTTCTTTCACAGCAGGAGACACAGAAGGTGGGGTGGAAGACAGGACAACGGAGCTGGAGGGAGCTGCATCGTCAGAGTCACCTGAAAAAGAGGAAATCAAACTGTTTGTCTGGGTTTGTCTCACAGCACAGAACACTGGGATAAAGCTCAATCTCCTTGTCCACGCTCCTGCTCCACAGGTTTTGTTCAGACTTGATCCAGAGGTCAGCTGGCCCCACTGATCTCCTCCAGGGAATCTCCTCCTGCAACCACTCTTGGAACCCAGCACCTCTGAGGAACCACAGGGCTCTCCCCACTCCATCTGCCTCCACAACCAAGGTTTCATCCCCTTCATGTTGGCCCTTTACGATGGTGGGAGCACTGTGGAAGCACAGAAGGGCTGCCTCCATGCACAAACCTGTGTGTAACCCAGGTAACCCAGGTGTCACCCTCCAAACCTGTGTGTAACCCAGGCCACAAGAATCTGGGCTTGACACTGAAGCAGCACAAGAAACAACTCCAACACAAGGAAAACAATATTCCTGTGCATATGAAGGAGGAAAAAAAATAAGTTCACATTGACAAAATAGCACCACCCCATGTCTGTGTATGCAAGCAGGCAGTATCCTCCTGTATATCAGCTTTGCACTCCCACAATAAAAAATAAATGGGTCTAAAATTTTGCCCACAATGAAGTTCCCAGGCACTGAGATCAATTTCATTCAGCCCACTATAGGGAGAAAGGCATGAACTTGTGATGAACTGCCTGAGCAGGCTGAAGCAGGAACCTCAAACAACTGTACCAGTGAATCCACCCCACTGACAACATTAGAAAAATGGAGTTTGCACAAACGTGAGAGCAGAGCTTCCCTGGATGTAGGAGTGGGAATTTCACCTGGCTTGAAGCTCCATGTAAAATACCAAGAAAAAAGGCCTCTCCCAAGAGAGAGGGCTCTCTTTCTGCAGATTAATCACTGGGAGCTAATAAAATCCAATGCCACCTGACAGAGCTCCAAGGCATCAGCAATGGACTGCTCAGCCTGTGCAGTCAGGCTCCCACCTGCTGTAGGACACAGAAAATACACACAGGATGTTCCTTACCTGATGTTGCAGAAGATTGTTCCACTATTCCAACCTTCACCACCTAAAGGGCACAAAACAGAAGAGCTCTGTCAAACAAGAGTGCCCTGAACTTCAGGAGCCCAAACCCCAGCATGAAGCTCATCTCTGCACTCTCCATGGCACTGGCCCTGCAGTCAGAGTGGTTCAGGAGTCCTCCAAGAGCCAGGCAGGTCCTGGCAGTGTCCAGCCAAGCAGTGCCAGCTCACAGCCCTTCCCTGACCCACACAAAGGACAGCACAGCCCCTGCAGAGCTGTCACAGACCTGCACAGCCCAGCAGCTCCAAGCTATGGCAACTGCAGGGAGAGGAAAGGGTCAGAAATATCCCTTCAGCACTGCTCTGATGCACCTGCTAATTACAGACACGCTGCTCCCAGTGCTCAGGAGCAGCCACTTCCAGCTGGGCTTTGGTAGGAAACCACAGAAGCAACAAAGTACAGTTTCTGATCAGAGTTATCTGTTCTCTAACCAAGGGAAGTGTCCAGCAAAGAAGATAAAGCCCCTTCCAAAGCCTCTGGAGGCAGACAGGGACAAACCACCACACGGACAGGTCAGAATGATGTAGGTCATGCTGGAATAAGGGCACAAATCTGTGTGGCCAATCACCAGCTGGCACATTAATCTGAATGAGAAATGTCATGGGCAGTAACTTGTGGAATAGAACATGCTGCAAACAAACTCCCAAGAACACACTCTGCCTAGAAAGATAAACTGGCCCTTGGTGATATGAAAGCAGAGACCTTCTACAGTGATAATTTGCTATGGTACACAGGGATCATCACTCTCAACACTGCAGGGAAGAGCCTTTTTCAGGCCCTTAAGAAACTTGTATCCAGGGCTAATGCCTACCCTACACAAATGCTGACAAATAGGAAAGAGCTGCAGGTCAATAAAACCTGCTTTGGAATGAGAAATGATGTCACACAGACTGATGTCTGGACCACATCTCTAGGGAGCACATTTCTGTAATAACGGATCCCAAAAAAATAAAAAGAGCTAATCATTAGAAGCAAAGCGCTTTGCAGGGAGAGGCATGCTCAACAGTAGATCTTTGAGAGTTGTCAGGCTGTCTGGTGGATTCTCATTTAGATCCAGTCTTGAAAAAGCCATCACGAATCCAGCAGTGTGTACATGGGCTCCCTGAGGGCTCACTGCCTTGGGAGATGGAGGCTGCAGCTCAGCTTGGCCACTCTCCACCCGAAGGGCAACAAATCAGGCTCTGGAGTGCAGCAGCCACTTGTGCAGTATGTGTTAAACACCAAAAGGATGTTCCACAGATTGTCACTGGCTGTGAACAAGAGGAGCAGAGTCAGGGGAAGGACAAGCAACACAGAAAGCTGCCTGCAGCCACCCTGATCTGCAGGTCAGGAAGGAAATCTCTTCTGGCCTTTTCCTCCTTGTTGGCTGACTGAAGATGCTCAAGTTCAGACACATGGGAGGAACACAAGCTTAAACACTTTCCCTTCCCTCCACTCAGGGAGGCTCCAACAGTCTCCATCCAGGGAAGCTGCAGCAGCCAGCCCCCTTTCCCTCCAGGAAAATGCACATCCTGTCAACTCTCCTGGCAACTGGCTGTCAGCCCAAGGCAGCCTGAGCCTGGCTTTTGTGCCCCTCTGGCCCTGTGTAAGGCTCCACTCCCACCACTTGGAGCCCTGCCCATTTATGGGTCAGAGAGTACACAATCCAGCTGCAGGACACCAGGGTTTGCAGCCCAAAAAGCCAAGAGGACAGCCAACATCAGGAGGTGCAAAGCCAGAAGTCACTGGCTCCCTCTCTTCCTTGTCCAGCAGCTCTGAGCAGGCTGCAGCTGAGGGAAAGAGCCTCAGTGTTCATGTCCAGCCTCAGACTTTGTGAGACACCTGCAACTGGCCTTTCAGGCTCTTCATTACTGTGTCAGGAATGCTACAGAATCAGGAGCAAGCAGCACTGATTTGACCCCCATCACCAGTGACACAGGGAGGCAGCCTGTGCTTTCAAGGCAATGTTTTGGTGGGTTGGCAATGTTTTGTACACAACAAAGCAATTCCACCGCTTTCAGATAATCAAATCCAGACTGGAAAAGCAGTGCTAATGTCAGGACAACAATCACTTTAGAGCAACTGGATAAACACTCTGAGCCCCATTTGCTTGCACAAAATGCAGGGCTAAATCAGTCCTGAAAAAAAGCTTGCAGAGCCCAACAACAGTCTGGGAAGTTCCAAGTCCTCTAGGCTTTTCATGTTACTGAGGAAGGTGAAACAGTGTTTCGTAGGAATAGTCCATCACTAGAAATTGCAGTTCATGGGAGATAGAAGCTCCCAGCAAAGCTCATCAGCAGGGAACAAATTGGGTGGATGTGTCTCTCTGCTTTTGGAGAAGACAAAATCTCTCCTTCAACAAACAAAAGCAGATTGTCATCTCAGGAATACTGCAGAGAGAGACTCTCACTCTGAGGAGACAGCAGAGTGAAAGCAGGGTCAGCCTGAGGGCGAGAGGGACTAAGCTCTTTAAATGCCTTGGGATTTCAGAGAGCTCTGACGCACCGAGGGACACGGAGGGGACAGCACGTGTCAGCTCACACAGAGCAGGCACAGCAAGGTCAGTGTGCAAACAGCAGCAGAAACTGGGAATGCAGGATGTCCAGGAGCTGAAGAGCAGCCAAGGGATTTCTCCTGGCTGCAGGTCAATGGCTTTACACCTAAAACTGAATGAGTCGAAGAGCACGATCAAATAAAGGGAGGGAAGCTAGGAAAGGCAAGGAGCACAGTGCACAAAACACACTGGCAGAAGAACAAGCATGGCCCTGTCCAGACACTCTGCACTTGGCACTTCAGATGGGAACAGGACAAAGAATGAGGGACTATCCCAAATACATAACAGTGGTATAAATCACCTCCCTGCCAGGATGTACTCTCTACTTCCCAGGAACAGATGGGATGCTAAGAGGATGGGAGACCATCAGTGACAAGCATGCAGAGCACTGACACTGGAATAGCAAATTTGGCCAGAACAATCAACCAGGGCAATGCTGGGCACAGTATCCCTACCATCAGTTTTCCAGGGACACATCACGTTGCTGTCTGAGAAGCAAAAGACACCCTGCAGTTTGCTGAAGTGTCTTGGAGGTTTGCTTACATATCAGGCATCAGATTGTCATGCTGGGAATCTGCCTTAGAGCACTTCTGCTCTGCTCCAGGAACCTGGCAGGTTTAGGTTAACACCTGAGAACATATTCCAGCTTGCTTGAGACAGCACAACCAGGACAACACTCACCCCGACGAAGGGAATGAACTTCTGTGAAGATTCTTCGTCGGGGCTAAAGGCAAAGAGAAGAGAGTTGTTAGCAGCTGGCCTCAGCCCTGGCACCATACTCACTGCAGAGGTGGCATTCCAGCATGCAGCAGGGATGGACAGGATGCAAGCACCAGTCCAAGGCTCCTCTGGCAGCACCAGGAGCCTGCACGGGCAGGGATGTTCAGGGGGAAAGGCTCTTCCTCCCTCCCTCAGGCTGCACAGAGAAACATGCTCGGATGGCAGGGCAGGCAGCACAGACACACGGCCCCTGCTGCCAGGACAGGGATCTGTGCCACCACAACACGGAGCAAAGGCTGGTACTTACTGCAGCCCGGGGTGCTCTGCATGTGCAGCCTCCCTGGGAGCCACTGCCACGGCCTGCACGTCCCCAGAGCAGTGGCCCTGCCCAGGGGACAACTGTGACACACGGTTACTGCGGGGGCAAGGCAGGGACGAACACTCACACCCGTCACAACAAAATCACAAAACATCACACACCGCCACACCTACCCTCACACCCACAATCATACACTGACACAACATCAAACACCATCACAGCCTCTCTCACACACACACACTCACACAAACACACACACCCAGGCACACTCAGGGACACCCACACTCACTCACACACTCAGACACACTCACAGACATACTCTCACACACACCCAGGCACACCCAGGCACACTCAGACACATTTAGGCACACACACACACACCCAGGCACACTCAGGCACACTCACATCCTCACACACCCTCCCTGCTGCTGGCAGCTGTCACCCCATGAGATCTTGGGCACCCCCAGCTGAACCAGGCTGACAACAGGCACACCTTGTCCCCAAAACTGCTGGGGACAGCAGCACACACAAATTTGGACACCCCTCTGCTCTGGGCAAGCAAGGGCTGAGAAAGGCCAGCAGCCAGGGCCAGAGTCACACTTAGCAGGAGTTAGGGGGAGACTCAGCAAAGACAGGAGGAGGAGGAGATGAGTGAGGAGGAAGGCAGGCCATGAAGAACCATTGCTCCCTGCAGTGGCCACAGAGAGCAGAGATGGACCCACAGGGTAAGGATAAGACCACAGGAGCACATCCACATGTCTGGAGGAACTACAGCTCAGCAGAGGGAAGGCAAGACACACATTTCTCAGTGACTGAGCACAGGAAACAGGTAGGAAGCAGACAAACACAGAGACTTCTCATGTTTCTCTTCCTGTGCATCCCCCAGTGCTCAGAAAAACCCATCCAGCATTGCTTTCATCCAGAATTTAGCTGGGAGTAGCATAAACACTGCAGGTATTTCTGTGCTGCTTCCAGCAGGGATCAGAAATGCACCAAATGCACAAAGGTTGTAAATCTGTGTGATCAGCACAGGTTGGACACGTTCCTCTGGGCCCCAAGGAAAGAATGGCACAAAACTGCAGTGAGCATGACTCAGCCAGAGCTCCCTCGTGGTCCAAAGCAGAACATTATTTTGATTTTGCAAACAGCTCCTCTTGCTTTGGCTCAGCTCTGCTTATCCATCCTTAAGGCATCAATTTGCTCCCTTCCTACTTCCCACCCTACTGCACCCTCACTGCTCTCCTGAAGCACAGGACAAAGTGAGCAGGTCCCTAAATCCGTGCTGGAAGGCAGAAAGGTCCCATCTGTGCCAACACATCTCCTACAAACACAACATCTCCAGCCCCAGCTTTGCAAAGGGGAATGTTGGGAACAAGGAATCCACAGAGCTGTTGGGAGAGGCACAGAACACAGGCTCAGCTCTCATCTCTTTCCTTTAGCTCCACGGGCTTGGAGGCAGGCAGAAAGTGAGTCCCACTCACAACAGCCACACAGTCATGTCTCAGCTGCTGGATGGCTTTGCTCTGAGCTCTGGAAAAACAAACCATGCCCAGTTCCAGCAGAAAACTCATTCTCCTCCCTCCTGGGAGCTCTGATTCCCACTGCAGAGAGCTCAGGGGCAATTCTGCAATACACAGTTTGCTCCAGCCACCATTTATCAGGGCTCACAATGATGCACAGGCTGTTCCTGAAGGAATCCAGCTGGATTTCAGCTCTGCTAGCCTAGTCCTTGGGAACTCTGCTCTTGCACATGAGTCTCTGGAAATGCAGCTTATCAAAACAGCTGCTCTTCATGTGGATGAAAGAAGAGATGGCCATGCTTGTTCTTCATTTCCTTCTTCGTGCTCTTCCCAATTTGTGTCCTTCAGGATCTTGAGATCCCAAAACGTTAATTCAGAATCCTTTCACCTTGATAACAGCTGCTTCGATCCCTCCTGCAGCCCTGCAACTAAAGCATCTCCCATCTCTGGAGAGGCAGCTTCCCCTCATTCCCTCAGCTGCAGAGATTCCCAGGCTGCAGAGGGTTAACCCCACGTGTCCAAGGCCCTGGTACCTAGCTGTAATTTTTTTTTTTTTTTTTTTTTTTAACCCACAGGGCTTCTGAAGACCCTGGTATCTCAGCTGTAATTTAAAACCAGACCTGGCCCCAGTTTGTGATTTTTTGCAGTTATTGATGTGTCACCTTTATTCCAGTCCAGTCCTGAAGGAGGCAATGGAAGAGAGAGGACTTTTATCACTGAAGGACTAGCAGGACTCGGACATTTCAGGCCAGGCACCACCAACTCTTCACTCATCTCTGACATGAAATCTGTCCTGCCCACTGGGCAACTCCAGCTGCCTGCTGGCTAACACTGACCTGCTTCCACCAGGGTCAAACCAAACAAGGGACAAAGCAGCACCAGGTCCTCATGACACATCAGATGAGCCTTCCCTCACCCCTCCCAAAAACCTTCTTTCCAGCACTCTTCACTTTCCTGTGGTGGGCTGGACATATTCAACAGGACATCCATCATTTCTTGAGCTGCCACTCTTCCCTGCTGCACTCCTGTTGCATTTCCAGCAGCTGCCCAAGGAGTTTCCTGCAGTAACCAGGCAGATCACACGAGCTCTGCTGAGCCAGAGGAGGGTCCAAGCCCCTCTTCGCCAGCTGTGTTCATGTCCAGCAGCTGCTGCAGGGTGTGCTTGAGGAGAAGCACTCAGAGCAACGACCTGGACTCTGTTCAGCCACTGCTCTGAGACACACAGCAGGCAGGATCTGTGTAATCCATATTTCCTACTGCCCAGGAGCCTTCCAACCCAAGGGAACTGGGAGCAAGAGCTGGGAAGTGCTCTCAAAACACATAACCAGGCAATGATCCAGCCCTTGCCCTGACAAGTGAACAATGCTTCCATTTCCAACAGCCAGGCTGCTCCCCAGATCCATGCAAGGGCTGTCCAGAAGCCACATGGCATGAGCTGTGCTGGGCACTGAATTACAGTGGGTGACACCAGCCCAGAACTGAGCAGCCATCCAGCTGCACTGGGAATGAGCGAGCGCTGAATCTCACACCTCAAATACCACAGGGTTTCTTCCAAGAAAGCAATGCAGAGAGACATCAGTGACATCCTGGAGACAGGCCCACCCCCTCTCCACAGTCTCAGCTGCCCAGGTGTTGCCTGGATTGCACTGTTCCTTCAGAATTCAGCGACCAGGATTTCTCCCAGAGCTCCCAGATAGCGTTCAGTCACCCAGTGTAACTCAGAGGAGCTGCAATGGCACTTCACTTCCTTCGTGAGCCCCTTGCCTCACAGCCAGCCCTCCCCTGCTCCCAGGTAAGGTCAGCAGATGCTCCAGAAGAGCAGGACAAAGCTTTGGCACCATTGCAGTCCATCACAGGCAGTGCATGCGCCAACCTTGGCCATGACAAACAGAACGAGGGCAGGGGGACAGCGGGGTCAGTCAGAGGAGGGACAGCTGGCAAGAGAGTCACAAAGCAGCTCATCACATACAGCTACATCCTAGAGACTGGCTTGGCTTTCCTTGGACCACTAGGGCTTGTTTAACAGAGCAGATGACAGGATTCTGGGAGATTTCTCTTGCAAGGAATTTGTAGGTAGTGCTGCTTGTTTCTACCTGGACCACTGCCTTGAAAGCTGGCCTTGGAAAAGCCATTTTCACCTCTGGCCTCAAGGGGGAGGGAGCTGCAGTAACTTTGTGTGCTGAGTACAAACTGAAAAATGCCCAATAATCATATGATTCAAAGCAGGGCACCCTGCAGAGCATGGGAGTTTTGGAGGCAGCTCAGAGAGCACAGCTCCACTGCTAGCACACATCTGTGCTCTCTTTGTTAAGCTCAGAGAAGCCCCATATGTTTGGGATGCTCTGCCAGTAGGAGACTAGTCCTGAAATCTTTGATTACAGGGAGATTTTCTGGTCTGCATTTGGAGTGATCCCCACCCTGGGCCTCTGAGTGCCATCCACAGCACTCCAGTTCCAACAGATGGGAACTGAAAAGCCTTTTCTCCATCCTGATCCTTCTGGAGCTACACTCTATCTTCTGATGGCTAAGGCAAGGAAAAACCCCACCCTCTCCATGTTGTACTGCTCTAAGCTCTTGTCTCAACAACTCCTTCATTCCCACTCAGTCTGCATCCTGGGAACCCAAAAGTGTGGTCCAAAGGCACAGCAGTCACTTTCAACTATGCGTTCTGCCAGCAGATGCCAGGGTTTCAAAGCAGTGAGCAGAACTGAACCTAAAGCACAAACTGTGCATCCCAGACCCGCAGGAGCTGTTAAACAAGGCACAAATCACCAGATCACCGGGAAAAGAGGTGGGAGCTGGGAGAGGGAACCTCAAAGGAACTGATACCTTATGGTAAAATCAAAATGAAAGCTCTTTTTCCTTTTCAGGAAGCAACCAAAGAAAAAGATAAGTGTGTTATTATACTTACAACAAAGCCATACATTTGTTCAGATAGGCTAATGGAGACACAATTTCTGAGCTGTTTTTAATAATCCCCTCCCTAAGCTGCTGCCAATGACAGAGACCCCCACTCCTAAAGGAAGGCACACAGGAGATAATACCCATGCTCCACTGGAGAGCCTGCTCCTCTGACTCACTCTCCTTTGCTCATGGGACACTGACCTGAAAGCAGAAGTTAAGGCAGATACACAGAAATACTGAGAGATTGCTATGCCAGAGTCTGACCAGGAGTTTCAGCAATCTCTCTTCCCAACAACCTCCTAAATTGAAACTATGAACAGCTTCAGGCATGGCACCAAAGGGTGTCAAACCCACGTGGATCAGACCAGCTTGGTAAAGTGGTCCTGCACACTGCTGGGAGGGGTAAGGGCAGGGGTTGCTCAAACACATCTCAGCTGTTCTCCAACAAAGTGCTGAACTGACCTCCTGGACACATGAGAAACTCAAAACCCTTACATGGGTGTTAGTGACAAAAGTGAAGCTGTACCAGGATGGGGGAGGCAGTGGAAAGCAGTGCAGAAGCCAGCACCTGAAGGGTGCAGAGAGGGAACCAGGCAGCCTCAGAAGGGGCTCACACTGCACTGGGGACTCTGAGCTCCCTGCTGGTTACAGAGGTAAAGCCTTCACACCAAAAACAAAATGCAAAACTGAAGGCAAGAGCTTCAAGTGCTCTGTAGCTCTTTAAATTTCATCATGTTAACTTTCCAGAAGTCCACAAATACATGAAGAGACTAGACTAGTCTCTTTTACTTGACTAGTCAATCTGGAAATACAGGAAAAACATGTAGAATGGGTGAAATTTCACTGAATCATTTCTGCACAATAATGTGAGAGCAGACACAAGAATGGAAAAGGAATATACAATGAGAATTTCCAAAAAGAAGAGGAAGAAGTGACACTACCCACACTTCTAATTTCTCCCAATTCTTAGGCAAAGGAGACACCAATAAGGGATGTTAATGGACCAAAAATGAAAAATCAGATAGAAGTAATTAAAAATTAACAACATCCATGTCTCCTAGGGAGCTGCTAGTCCCTAACTGAGAAAACTCACATCAGCTGAGTTGAAATCTATTATCCTCCTCTGTCCCTTGATGACAGTGCTTCTCTACCCTTCAGTGACAGCTACTCTTCTTCCTGGACCATGGTCACAGGAAGCCCTACATACTCCTGAGCCTTGTTCTCAGGCCCCAATCCTCCTTCCTACAGCCTGCTTACCCCTTAAGAAAAGTTGAAATGAAATCTGGTGAATGCCATCCTTCCTCAGCAGGAGTCCTGGTGGCTTGCAACTGCCAATCAACAAGGATTTTGTCTCTCCTGCAAGAAGCTCTGCTATTTACACACCAAAAAGATAAGGGTTTAAACCCCAGTGTAAAAAAGGTCAGGTCTCATGGAAGATGCTTTGTGGGAGGATGCCAAGGTCCAGTCTTACACACCTAAGGTCACTGTGGTGAGGGAACTTAAGCAGATAAAATCTCTCCATCCCCCATCCTGTTTAGCCTGCACTTCCCCAAACCTCTTATACCTTAAAAAAAAAAAAAAAAAAGAATCACTGCACTTAAAGCAACCCCACTGCTGTTTAGATCCACTGAGTGGGACACACCACTGGGTGCAGGCTAACGTGGGGCTCCCAAGGCTTTGGTTTTCAAAAGACTGCTGGCACAACATGAGAAAATCACTTTGCTCTCAAGCAGCTGCTGGTCCTGGGAGGCAGCAGGACGAGGGGGTCATACCTCTTCTGTTTGTAGGTCAGCATGGCTTCAGCAATGGGCAGCTGGTGGGCACAGTTTGCCCCTGCTATGTACTGCGTTATCCGGGACACGACGTCGGGCGCTTCCGAAACTGCAGGAGAACAGAGGGAAGAGCATTCAAGTGACTCCTCAGAGCACTGCCAGCACTGTCCTGCACCTGCTCATGGTGCCCAGCCAGCTGCATTTGGGCTGCACCTTGCACAAGCAGCTCTGCCTGCCCCAGAGCACAGCAAAGCTGAATTGTTCTCAGCGTTTCTGACCGAATCTGGGGTCTTTCAGGTTTGTTAAAAGCTTTTCTTTGTATCTGCCCAGAGTCAGCTTTAGGCTTTTTCACACCTTGGCTGCTGAAGAAAGTGCCTGGCCATCTCTGCCAGGTGAGCTGCTCTGCTCACACCAGCACTGAGTTACCTGAGTTTCTAATGAACTCATGGCCCTGCTGAGTTGACCAAAAAGATTGAGGGACACACGAGGGTAGGAAGAGCACAAAGACCACATGGATTTGTGAGACTGTGGTTCATTCAAATCCACACAAAGGCATTTCCTAAATGCCTTCCATATTTCTTTGGTTTCAACCAAAGAGCCTCAACTGTGAGATCACAGGAACACAAAGCCACTTTCAACAGGCACTTCCATACTTTACAATGGGCATTTCAACCCAAATTCCTTGCATTTGAGCAGTGAACTGGTGAGAGTTATGATTCTCTGCCAGATCTTCTTGGGCCATCACAGAGTTTCTGTGCAGTTGCCACCACCAAGACAAAAATGCAGAATGTACAAAGTCTGCACCATACAAAAATGAGGTGGAATTTCCCTCATAGCATACATCATATAACCAACTAAGGAAGAGATATGGTTCTTTCTGGATTTCTACAGCTAATGAAGACTTCCTAATTCAGACACAAAAATCAAGTCTGCATTGGCATTCTTCTGCATTTTCAAGTGCAGCAAGCAAGTAAAGGAAACCAGTTCCATACACCAGTTCCTCCCTGAATTCAGGATTAAGGGAAAGCCTAGGTTGGATAGTACACTGGGAGATTTCTAGTCCAGCCTCCTGCTCCAAAGAGGGCTGACTTCACCTTCAACAGGCTGCCCCAGGCCCTGCCCAGCCATGTCCCCACCTGCTGGAACCAGCTCTGAACAATTACAAGAGGTCTTGCTCCTCCTCTCATGGCTACAGGACTTCTAGGAGCAGCCTGGAAGTCTCAGGAACTCTGCAATTCCAGCAGGGAGATCCACATTGCAACCTCCCCACACTCATGGTGCTACACAAACTCCAAAGCTCTTCCCTTCTAATGAAATTTCTGTTTGGGAAATGCTGCCTTCACATGACCCTGAATGCTGCAAATCCTCCTGATTCTTTCCCTTCTTGAAGAAATGGAGGAAGAAACTGTAAGCATTCATATTTTAAACAAATTATACTTTAACATGAAGAAAGGCTTTAATCTGGCCTAGAACAAACTCAGATCAGAACAGGAACTTGTTGGTCTGACCTAGGGCAGCTCCCACTTGTTACCACACTGGTGAAGAACAAAATTCTTCTTTAATGAGAATGCTTTCAAGTCTGCTGGCAGGATCTTTCTCACACACAACTAACAGAAGTTAATCTTCCCAGAGCTTCCAGTTTTCCAAAGGTTTTTAGGCTGCACAGCTCCTGAAGGAAAGCAATGTACTGGACTTAGCAGCAAGACCTCCACATCAAAGAACAAAGCTGAGAGCTAGGTAAGAGCAGCATGACTCAGAGCAGCTAGTTAGTGCCTCTGGGAGCCAAGAACTGTTTGCAAACCACCATGTACAAGACTTAGAAAGGTCAGCATCTGAAATGGGAATGTGGTGGAGCGAGGAGAAAAGAGGAACAAAAACACTTGTCTGCTTCCTCTTGTATTTACTTGACCTTTGCTAAAATTACTCATTCAAGCTTTTCATCCCACACAGGCCAGACAGACACAGAGTCTTACCAGTGGTCTGTGCTTCAAGTTTGTTGAACAGATCTCTCCAGGCTAGATCTTGGAAGAAGTTGTTGTATCTATAATCTACAGAGCCCAGATACTTGGCCACTGGATGAGAGCCTAAGAAAGAAAGGAAAACATGAGAGCTGTGCTCTCCAGTTTGATCTGCAAGGAATTAAACTCCAAAATCAAAACCACACTAGACACCTCTGAAATAAACTTCTTCTGTTATAACCAAGCCATTTAGTCCAGCTTATCTCTACAAGAGCATGCAAATAGACTTCCAAATGCAGACTGCTTCAACACACTGATATCTTTCACTTGACACTTTCCCCCTAACAAATTAAATTTTTAAAGGCCAAAGAAAACAGGACTGGGAAACTGCTGAGGAAATAAATGATTTGGAAGGCACAAAGGCTCTACAGCTCTCCATGTCAGCCCCTCAGTTTTGCAAGCAGCTTTCCCAAACAGCCCCTCCTGCCCACAGGCTGCACCACAGCCAAGAGGTGTTCAAGTGACAAACTCTGGGAGGTGGCAAAAATCTGCCACCTTCATTTCAGGCCACCTGTGTCCCCAAAACAGACAACACCCCCTAGCAACTCGAGTCTCTGAACACAGGAGAAAAAGTGTGCCAGGATCACCTTCCCAGTCAGCACCTGGCAGTCACGCTCAGCACCAGTCCTGCACATTTACAGTCAGCCATGAAGCAGCCTCTGAGTTCCTTTTAATCACATTATTTTCATCCTTCCTGCACACCAAATTTGCACATCAAGTCACACTTCCAGAGGCTGCAACAGCTGAGACACCAGCTGGTGACTGGAAACCTAACAAATTCCTTCAAGAGGACCCCTGTTGCTGAACTGTACTCACCATGGTCCAGAAAACCCCTGGTGAAAAAAAAAAACAAACCAACAATAAACCCACTGTGTCAGTCCTCCAAACCTCCAAGCTGATTCCCAGACTTCAAAGAGAGGTGAAAGCAGGAGGTCCCTCAGTGTCATGAGGACTGGGAGCCATCATTTCTCCTGCAGGGGAGTTTTAAGCAGTGCACACAGCACAGCTCTGCACCATGTACTGGAGAAGCTTTCCCACATGCTGGGAAAGCACACTCCACATGGAAACAAGCAACAAACAGGAAGTCTCCCAAAAAGTTCTACCCATGGGACCTATATAAAATGTTAAAATACCCCAAACAGCCAAAATAACCCCCAACATTTTATTTTATTTTCCTCTTTTTCAGTTGTTTATGCAGTGTTTTAGACAGCAAGAGAGTCTTAGAGCCATAGAATCAGTAGCATGGAGCAGGACTGAATGTCCCAGTTTGTATGGTTACTGTAATTTAATTAAGCATTTCTGATTGCTAATAAACCAGAGAAGGTTGACCCTTCTGTCACTGGAGTGTGTGGCTGTGGACTCAGAAGGTAAAACCATCCATGGAAAAAGTCCACCAGCCTTAGTTCAAAGGTACTGCAAGCAGCAGAGAGGCTTTTCCTTTAAGGCATTTATGGCATGGTCACCATTCTGTCCTGGGTGCTTTTTCAATTGTCAGAAGTGAGAGGTGGCTCCTCAATCACTTTAATGAACTGCCAGAGAGCTGACCAGAAATAAGCACTTGATCCAATCAGGAAATACTGCAGACTTCCATGGAAAGGGTCCTATTAGAGAAGTTTCTATATTTAAAGTAGAATTTACAAAGAATTCACAGTTCTAAAGCATTTCATTATCAAAGTGCCTGGTTAATTTTTTCTTTTCTGATTACAAAATAAAGTTTTAAGATTAAAAAACAACCCAAACCCACACTAGCTAAATCCTGTGTTTCACTTTCAAAGAGAGAGTATTTTGAGATCAATAAAAACTGCAGGACACAAAACTCTTCTGAGGCCAGGAGACAGCCAGCAAGTGAGTAGCAAAGCCTCAGACACAGATTTTCATTCAAAGCACATTTAACCTTGCAAAAATTAACTTTTTTTGTTGTTTTTACTCCCTAAAGGGCTCTCTCTTCTCTTCCTGCCAACCACTTTGGAAACTAAATGTGCTTTTTCACAGAAGGATCCAGCTCTTTTCCTCTGGCTTTTTTTAATTTACCTTTTGCAAATGCCACCCCTGAATGGACAGCCTAACCCCAGTGTCCATGGTTCATGGAGCTGGGCAGCAGCTCCTCATTCCACAGGAACTGCCAACAGCTGCTCCCAAACCCAGAAAAGTGGGAAACACTGGCAAAAAGTGCTTCTCAAGTGTTCTTACATCACTCAAGTGCTCTGTCCACACAAGTCAAGCCCTGGACCACAGCATCACTGCCCAGATGTCCCTGTCCACAGCACCAGTGACTCCCCTGCTCCCCAGCCTTGCCCCCACAATATTCCTGGTGTTTCTGACCAAAACCACAACATTCCTGGTGTTTCTGATCACAACAAGCCCCTGGTGCTGTTATCAATCCACTCTCCCACCCTTCCCACAAGCAATCCAAGCTGGGGAACTTTCCAGCCAGGCAGGCTTGCTGAGCTGCTGAAAAGACAGAGATTAAGTTGTTGGAAAACTGAGGGAAAAACCTGAGCAGACCAGCACGTAAATTAAAGGTCAAAAGATGCATGTAATTTGAATAATTCAAATTCTCAGCAGTTTCAGAGCCTTTAAAAATTTTTCAACCCCTCCTCTATTAGCATTTTCTGAGTCAAGCCCAAGGAGGTCAGAACAGTTATTGCTCTGGGAAACATGGTGCCCACTGAATTTAACATTTCAGCCAGGGAAAAGGGCTTCTAGAACAATATTCTGTGTATAAGAGTCTCCTCTATGTGGGGAGGACGTTCTTAACCCCTTGCTTCAAACCAAAGGCTTACAAGCAGACTTTGGCATCAGGAACTCAAGAGATGAAATTCACTCACACAAGAGCAGGACAAAACAAAACAAAGTGCCTCATTTAACCTATAGCCAAAGCTCCAGGAAGGCTTCTCCTGAGGGAGCACAGCACATTTCACCCATTCCCCTTCCTGTGAAGAAACACCAGCCCTTATTTACCTAGAGGGATGATCAGAAATTTCATGTAGCCGAGCCAGTCGGGGGTTTTGTGAGACAGCTGCTCTACAAAGAGCCTCAACACAGCACTGAGGTAATTCTGGGCTCCTGCCACTGCAATTTTAATTGGGTTTGGAGGCTGTGAATTGCAGTTACAGCTAGACAGAAAAAGAGGAAACATATTTGTAATTGTGCCTTCAACCACATATTTCAGAACAAGCAGCAAAAAAAAAAAAAGGCAAAAAACTGGCTGATAACAATTATAGCAGAAGAGAGTTTGTTCAACACACAAGGCAATATTGCAACTATTCTCAGCAGCTTAAGACATTATTAATAAAATACAACATTCTTCAGTAATTTCTTAATTGGTCTCCCTGCTCCTTCTTTTGCACATTTTGATATTCTAAAGGGCTGGGCTCAAATTTCTAGGTTAGGATGTACCTGCTAACTGCTGGGTCAGAGAACACACTCATGTACCCACAGCCCTCTGCAAGTAAGTAGGGAGTGCCTTCAGGAACTGAGGAATTAATCTGGGAACTGTTTGGAAGGGAGAGCAAGAGCTGTTTAAAATCTCTTTATTTGTTTTGCATGCTTTAGTGGTGCAGGCACCTGAGCCAGGAGGCAGCCCCCAAAGCACAATCTCTGATCATCACTGCTGTGGGTGACTTTTATGCCCCACAGGAGGCAGAACAGCAGCACCCTGCAGGGCTGTGAGAGCTGAAGAGCCACACAATTCTGACTTCAGGAGAGCAGACTGGAAAGGTTTCATGCAGCAGTTGAGAAATGAACTCCCTGAGTTCCTGGGGCACAGGGGCTGAGACAACACAAGCAAAGTGAGAACTTACTATCTCTGTATCCTGGAGACAATTGTGCTGAAAGCTGCCTGAATATCAGCAGAGGAACAGGTGCAGACCACTGGCAAGGTGTGCTTTTGTAAGACATCTGAAAGGTACTGAGGAGAGAACAGAACACTTTATATCCTTTTTTTTTTTTTTGGTAGTTTGTCACAAGAAGAAAACATGCCTCCCCCAACCTCCTGGGTTTTCTGACCCCCACTCCTGGGCACTCTCCCTGGGTCTGATCTGAAGTGGATATGGCTATCTGACAAATGCCTCCTTCCCTGCACAGCGGCCAAAGCAAAGTTCTCCTTCTAGAAAAATGGCAACATCTTCTTGACAGGCACAACATCATATCCCAAACAGGACAATGACAACCCAGAGCAGCACAGTTTTCACAGCCACAGAGGGCAGGGCAGCAGCAGCAGACAGCACTGGGAAAGAGCAGACACTACCTGCCTGCTTCTGGAAGTGCATCTCTCTGATTTCTATTTTAGAAGAAATGTAGTGTTCTGCCCACCCTTAAACACTGAAGAAAGGGAAGGGTGCTACCACACTCCTGAGGGACTGTTTCCCCTCCATGCAGCTGATGGGGACACCACAGACCTCAGATACACACGGACATAACTATGGCACTCAGAAATTATCACACACTTCCAATTTCTGCATGACTAATCTGTACACCCCAGTCCATATCCTTCATGCCCTCTGCCACTGCAGGCACAAGCTGCCAGAACCCCTGGAATATGATCTACAGCACCTTCTGCCCATCTCTAGAAGGTATTTCTCTGTCTTCCAAGTACAAAGTGGAACCAGTAGCTCAGATGGTATTTTTCTCTCTCACACATTGAGACCTAAGCTCTTCCAGAAGCAGAAATCCAAACCAGACAATGAAACTCCACAAGCCTGGCACAAGTTCCCCAGCAACAGCCACCCAGCACATGTCCACTGGTCCTCTTCCATACATATTTTATTGCTTTCTCAGAATAAGGTTCCAAAAGGAGCAAAATTTGTTCCAGACACAAAACTGCTCCATGCTGTCAGCAAAAGAAAGACTTGCTCAGGGTTCTTCTAAAAACAACTATCACTCAGCAAGCACAGGGTGATTCCTGCAGCCAGCAATCACAAGCACATGGCTACAGAGATGAAATATTTCCTGAAATATTTTCTCCTGTTCATCAGCTCTGCTCAGAAATCTCAGCCTAAACCACCACAAGGTCAGACCTGCCTGCTTCCTTTGTCCCAGCCTACCACAGTTCAGGAGGCTTTTGAGTGCCAGGGTTTAGCCATATTGCCAGTGTGCTGCATTGCTTGGAGGGCAAAATACCTCTGTGGAAAGACTCAGGTGGCAAAGTTTTATAAGATCCCAGCATGTCCTGGCCAGATGAAATCCAGCCTGTCTGTGGGCACTGAACACTCTGCAGGCAGAATGCAGCAGAACCCACTTGGTTAGTGCAGAGCTCAAGGCCTGGCCATTCCTGAGGACGAGCAGCACAGGAGAACTGTGCTCAGGCAATGTCTCCTGCCCTTACCTGGCCTTGCCAGTCAGATGTATTGACAAGAATGATGTTTTCTGGCAGCTGGTCATCAGAAACCAGGATGTGATTTAGCTGGTCATACACTGTTTTCCTGGGGATCTGGAAATAAAGACACAGAGAAGAGAAGAGTAAGAGGTGTCACCTTTAACCATCAAGCCTCCAGCTCTTGTAAGTGATGAGGTGGCTGTGCATGCTGGCCAGTCACCCCATCAGCAAAGGCACACTGGCATGCTTGGACTGACACTGCATTAGCCACCATGGATTTGTTGGCCATTACTCCTTCTGCCAGGCACTTCTACTCACATCACTTTATACCAACTAACAGCAGCCCAAGAACTTAAGATTCATAAAAGCCAGGAAGAATCTCCTTCAAGGAGGGAAATAAGTGAGTCCCAGAGCTAACAAAAGCATGGCACATATGCTGTGCACAAGACAGTCCCTAGCAATCTGCCTTATTTCAAAGGAGTAAATCCTCAACACATCCCTATTCATTTCTCATTCTAACAATCTGTTCCAGTGTTTTGAGTTTATGCCTGGCTGACAAAGCTACAAGCTGGCAAACCCCAACAGACTGGGTGGAAGATACAATTTTAGCCAAGATATAAATTCCCTCTTTCCTGAAGCTGCAGGGCCCAGTTCCTTGCCAGCAGGGATAGAGCTTGGACCAGAAGAAAGAGGAGACAGGTGTTGGATCCCAGAAACCTGGGATTTTTGAGCTTTCTGTGCTGTCAGGCACTGATCCCCTGGAGAACACTGCTTTTGACCTGAGGTCTTGGAGAAGGCTTCTAAAATCGGGTGAAGTTAAAATTATGGGTGTGTAGTGAAACAGAAGTGTGTGCTTTCACATGGTGACGGGTTTTAAATTTGAAGTTTTTATAACATAGTAATAGGTATGGCACAAGATGGAGGATTTTGGGTGGTGTCTTTTTTGGTGTTCATCCTCCTTCTTCGTCCTTCTTCCTCTTTCTTCATGAGTTTCAGGCAGTAGCTTCTGGTGACACCTCAGTGTCACACTGAGGGTCACGGGAACTTACTTATTGGGTTAAAAGGATAAATAATATAGGTGTTAATTCTCTATTGGACTGTTTAGGTTTAAGAGACCTTGTAGCAGCTGGATCTCTCTCCATTTTTCCTCACTTCTAGCAGGTAGCTAGAAGTGCTGCTCAACACTCTGCACTTTTTGATAAGATTTAACAAACAACCAAGCTTGAACACGAGAAAATCCACTTCCATCATGCATTTGTTAATCCTGGCTCTGAGTGAGGGCAGAAGAGACTGAGATAAAGCACTAATTAAGTGGTGCAAACTCCCAGTGCTGTCCCAGCCAGGGAGGAGAGGCAGGGAGCAGCAGTGCAGGGCAGTGCCCACCTGCAGGTGGTGCCTGGTGTCCGGGGAGCGCTCGTTGTCCAGGCTGTTGGCTCGCTCGTTCTGCGGTCTCACCGCCTGCCGCTCCTTCAGGGATGTGCTTCTCCCCCGGCGTCCTGTCTGCTTCCCTTCACACCTGCTGGACACACGTGGCACTCCCAGGGCTGGCACATTTCCCAGTGAGACACAGCCCCCAAATCCCCAGCACCCCAGTAATGCCAGCAGAATTCGGCACGTAGATCTGAGCTAGCGTGAGACCTGATGATTCTGCCTCCGACGGTGCACAGCACATTCCCAGGAGCCCTGGGATGACTTCCACAGCCCATGCTAACGCCCACACCACCTCTCTGCTGCTGCTTCAGCAGCATAATTAAATCCAGCCAGGCAAACTGCAGTCACACAGCTCAAAGCAGCACAGAACACCTCTGGCCATTCATTTATCCAGAGCTCCAGACCCACTGCTGAAGTGCCCAAACACAGGGAGGGTGTCCTGGCAGTTTAGTGCCTTAAGGCTGCCCTGACCAAATCCTAGCAGGCTGCCCATGACTTCCTGAGCAGCCTTGTGCCCCTGTACCTGGTGGATGGGATGATGAGGGACTCTGTTTTCGTGATCTTCCCACTGGGTGGGAGCTTCTCCACAAACACATCTGGAGTGGGGAGTTCAGCCTCCTGCACCTCAGCTTGCTGGTTAGACTCCTGCAAAAACACAGGGAACAGAGTTAGCAGGAACAAACCCTCCCCTCTGTCTCACCTTGGGAGCTTAGTTCTGGCTGGGGCACACTGAGCCTGCCTCTTCCAGACATCCTCCTCACTGCCAAAAGGGACAAACCAGTAGCAGTTATCTGGGCTACCCAGCTCTGCCTCACAGGGGAGCTGGAGGGAGAAAAGGTGTTCAGATATGCTGTTTGGAACAGGCACTCTCACATCTCAAAGCCTCCTCATGCAATGCAGGTTAATTCATCTTACCCCAATGAACTAGCTAAGAGAGAAAGACATGAGAGAAATGTTCTACACCCCATGTTTCCAGCAGAGCAACTTGAGCTTTGGGATTTTTACCCCAAGATCAGCTTGATTTCTGCCAACTCAGCTTAAAGTAATACTTCTGTCTGATAAAATAGAAGGGTCTTGAGCATCCTTTAGGTGCTCAATAGCAAACTTTGGGCCAGCCTTCATCAGGCTGTTTGAACGAGAGGTCAAATAGAGCATTCCACCTGCAAAAGGCTGAAAGACAAGAACCTCCAGACTAAGGTCAGGAGGAGAACTCAGTGCTATCTTCACTGCAGCTGATGTTACCTGTGGAAGTTGTGCTGCATGGGCAGCTATAAGGACAGACAGATGCATCCCACAGAATGCAGCCCACAGCTGACACCCAGACTGACAGCAGGAAGGACAACACGTGCATTTTCAACTTACATAAGGGACAGTGTCAGAAACGCTGTCGCCTGCATGTTTGGTTCCAAGACTCTTTGTCTTTTCAGGCACTTCTACCTGCTTGAGAGAAGAAAAATCCTCAGGAGGTTTAGCACCAGCACAGTTTCCAGCCATGCTCTCTGGGCCACGCTGTTCAGAAGAGATGCTTGCACATTTAAACATCACACAGCTCTGCAGCATGGCCAGCAGTGCTCCCTGCTCACCCCAGGACTGCACATATCAGTGTGGGATGTGGCAAAGCTGATGCACAGCACACAGGAGAGGCAAGGAAGTGCCCTGGGATGGGGCTGACACTTCATGCCCATCCAGGAGGGAATGGAAAAGCAGCTGAGCTGCCCCTGACCATTCAATGTCAGCCACCAGGAAAAGTATCCCAAAAACAGCAAAGAAAAGCTTCCTCCTCAGAGTGCTAGGAAGTCCCTAAAACTCCCAGGCAACATCTCCCATCCTGGCAGTCATTTCAGGCACATGGGAATCTGAGCCTATTCACACCACCAGCAAGTATTCAATACATAACCCAAAGATGCACCCTTGGAGTTAATACAGCATTTGCATTAAAAAAGAAAACAAAACAAAAACCCCAAACTGGCCAAAAAAAATCCCCAATCCCCCAAAAATCCAAACGGGTTTCTTAGCAGAAAATTTGTACCTCTGCATCCAAATCTTTGGAGGAGGTTAGAGAGGCTGCTTTAATTTACACATGCAATTAGAGACAGTGCAGAGGGGTAACACTTGAAATGTGACTTACAGGACTTGGTGGCTCTCTCTGGCTCCTGATGCTGTGGATGCTACCGATTTCTGTCTGAGAGCTGGAGTGTGACAGTCCTTCAAAGTAAGGTCTGAATAAGAAAAGTAAAATCCATTTCTTATAACCAAAAACAGGGCAAGTCCACCACATTCACAGCACAGCAACACGACAGATTCCAAAAGATCTTCCTGCTCCCCAATGGTTCCAAGCAAAATAGACTGGTTTTGGAAGGAGAGGAAGGCATCCAGGAATCCCTGAATCTAGCTTCTGACTGACATACAGCAAGTAGAATTACTGCTTCCCCCCACACCCCAGCACTCTGCTCCTGGGTAAGTGATTCTCGGGCTAATACGCATTTTATTTCCAGCTTGCATCTGGATTTGGCTGCCAGCCCTGGGCTCCAATTACACATTTGCTCAGTAAGATAAGGTACCACACACGATCAGATTGTGCTTCCACTCAAAAGGCAGCTCATCACATCAGGCTACAAGACTCAATTACAATGTAAGGAACCGATTTTTTGTCGTAGTGGGAAAAACCTGCCTCAAAGCCATCAACATTTATCACATCCTCTTCAAGATATGGAATCTGGGAAACTACAGAGTGTCTCCCCAGGACCACACACATGAAGTTCTTATTCCAGCCTTCACATATCCCAGAATAGTTTGCTCCTCAGCTCCAGGGAACAGAATATGAACTCTCAGCGTGGAAAGTAAAACATTTTGGCTTGTTTCAAAGCAGCTGCTTAGCACAACACAATCTATTTTCAAATCCCTTCAAGGTAGGGCCTGCCAACTGCTTGGTATCTTGGGTTAAACACCAAACACCTCTACATGCCACCAGCCCCACCATTTCCACTGCTGCCCCAGTCTAGCCTTGACATCTTCTGGCTCACTGATAGGGAACAGAGACTCAGAATCTGCTCTTAGCCCAATGAGGTTATTCAATATTAATGAGGATATAATGACACCTGGTCATTAGCAGGTTCAGCAGCTGCTGTGCTGACCAGCTGCATGGTCAGTGCCACAGCTCTTTGTTTCAGAGCCATCACACCCTGAGGGCCTGAGCAGGCAAGCACACACCAGCCAGAAGCACGAGTGCAGCTCAGTCTCATATTTTCAGCCTTTAGTGAGCACAGATGTGACACAGCTCTGTCAGCTCAGGGCTCTGCATCTGCTCCAGACCTTGAGCCAGAACCCCCAGCTCAGCTCTGCAGGGCTGGGACTGACCCACACAAGCTCTTTAAGAACAGGCTTGAGCACATCCATGTGTGCTGCACTCAGTGCCTTTGGGCCCTGGGGAATTCATTTGTTTCCTGCAGCTCTGCTCCCTCAATCCCTGCAAAGACTCTTTCCACACAGGGTGTTATTACAAGAAAGGTCTTTCCAGAAAGACACTGTGCCTTGTTCATCCCTGCCTCAGCACACATTTCCTTCCTGTTTCTGCTGCCTCTTCAAAACACTGTGTGCAGTTCAATTCTCTGCCTGTGTGCCACCAACTCCTTCTCTGTGCTCAGGTGGCAGGGCAGCAGGACATCTGTAAAGGGAACAAGGGAGAACTGAGACTGAAGGGAAGTCAGATGCCACACACACTGCCATTTCTATTCAAACACCACCATGCCAAGAGGGGAAAAATGAGCATGGAAGGGTGAGAATAAAACCAACATCTGACACTGGGCATGGTGTTTCTCTGGCCCAGCACAAGCTGCCTCACACTTACTTTAACTTTGGCTTTGGAGTGCTCAAGACACTGTCATCATCCTCCATTTCTGGCCCGCTGTCACTGGGATTCTCGATATCCAGCGTGTCATACAGAAGGTCCAAATCCTCCTCCACCTCTGGAACATGCTCTGCTGGGTCCTGCTCTGAATCCAGAACCTGCACAGGAGAAAAAACAGGTATCACCAGCTCTGCTGGGAGCCAGACTGATCCCACATCACCCATGTTCCCTCCACCACTGCAGTACACCAGTCCTGGGAGTAAGATTCTGTTCCTGGTGCTAGGATATGATAATGATCCAAGAAACAAAGTACTTAAGAAATGTTTGTCTTGGATGCCTGGCTAGGCAGGAGTTACATATTGGATTAAGCATCCACTTAATAGGCATTCTATTTAACCATTGGTTATGTCCCTTATTCAACCCTATTCTATAAACAAAGCACTTTAAAAAGGTTCCAAAGGAGTCGCAGTTTTCCTAGAACTGGTACAAAATTCCAGTATTCCCAACACTGTAGCCTGTCTTGGGTTTTACTGAAAAAGCTGCCCTGACACTCCCGATTTGATACCCAAAAATGTCCACAGGAGGCGCCTGAAACCTGGAGGAGGCAAGGAGAACAAACACCTCGCACTGAACTTGATTTTACATCCACCCTGGAGCAAGCAGGGGCTGTGCCCAGCCCAGAGCTGGCTTTTTGAGTGGCAGCTGCAGAGAAGCAGCAGCTCAGCTGAGCTCCCAGCTGTGGGTGCTGGATCTGCCCACCTACCTTGGGAAGAGCAGCAAAGCCAGCAGGACTGCTTGGGAGAGTAAGGAGCATGAGGAATCAGCACAGAATCAGCACACAGCCACAGGAGATGTGAACTGGTTTTGTGTCAGACATCTCATGTCACACAGGTTCCTTGGGGTTTGGATCTGCTTCATCCTTTCCAGCTCTGACCAAGCAGCTGGCTCTTGTGGATTGAGCTCCCTATCTAAGTTTTTCATGGCTGTTCTAGTAAGATGATCAAACAGGCTGGGCTCTAACTTCACAAGCAATACACAGCATTTGGACTGTTTGCCTTTGAATGGGTCTAAGATAATTTCAAAGCGAGCTGCAAAACTAATAGGGACACACACAGCTGCCAAAATCTGCTTTTGATAAAACTTCAGCTAGAAAATGTTTGCTGACATTTAGAAGTTGGCCCTCAAGCCTCCCTGCAAGGCCAGGGTGTAAGGAAAGGTCACATCCACTGTGGACTTGAAAACAAAATGAAGGGAACAGGAGGAAACAGGGGAGTACTCCTGAAGACTAAAGCAAGATGCACCAAGCAGAGGGCAGCACACAAGGCAGGAAGGTTTACAGAAGGAATTACTCACCTCATCAGACACTTTAAACCTCTTCAGCAATGCCACAACCTTCTGCTTGAAGTTTTGTTGCTGCAAGTTAAAGACACTTTTACATAAGTAAAGCATTAAGTGAGCTGTTTTCTCCCAGCCTGCAAGAAGCCAGACACATCTGACACTGGTGCTACACTGCTGTTTAAAATCAAACAATACCTGGCACCACTGATCACCTCTCTGCTGCTCTTATACTGAAATCAGCTTTTCCTCATTAATAATCCTGGGATAATTTCATTATCACCAACTGGTAGGTCCTACTCCAATGAGCACTATAAATCTGGAAGATGGCACTCCACTTTGGGTTGGACACAATGGATAACTATTTTTATCTGCCAGATCACCTCCCTGTGCCTTTTTGATATATTCCTGGAAAACACCTGACAGTCAACTTTTGATTCTTACCAAGGGTGAGCCAACAGACAACTACCCACTGACCCCAAGAACAAATATGATTTTTACCACCAAAGCATGGGGTTTTTTTACAGGAGCTCGTTAATTTCTTTCACTAGCAGCACTGGTGAAAAGCTGTGGCACTTCTCCTCAGCACTTGCCCCATCACACAAATGTTTCTCGAGTTATGCTCCCAGATCCTGGACACAGCAGGAACAGAAGGCAAACTGCTGCATTTCCCTGGTGCCTGCTCACCCCAGGTGCTCCCCCTTTGGCAGGATCAAACAGCTCAGGTTTGCCAGGAGCTGCCCAGCCCTCCTCTGCCTGTCACTGAGGCACATTCTCAAGAAGGGCCCAGGTCCATGTGCTGGTACAGAGCATTTGAGGTGGCATCCTTGTGTCAGGAGGAAAGGGAGAAGGAAATCCCTGCCACCAGGCCACTCTGAGGTGAAGAAAGTTGCTCATTGCTGACTCTCCTGAGCTCTTCCAAGTCCAGGTGCCTACTCCCAACTCTGGCCTTAGATACCTCACATAAAACTGCACTCTTTGTCTCTGAACTCCTATCCTGCAGCTGCAGCCACCTTCGAGACAGCTGAAGCTTAGGGGAAATAAATGCACCCCATGCTCCCAAGACAGCCCTGTTTCTGTTCCCAGTGAACCTCTGAGGCTGAGGTGCTCTCACAAGAATGAAACTTCTCCTCTGGCTCAGGATGTCAAGCCAAACTATCCATGACAACACCTGGGACAGGCTCAGCAGCCCACGGAGGGGGACACAGCGTGCAGCAGCTAAGGTGACATGGCAAGAGCTGTTTGCTGGCCTGAATGGTTTCACAGAGAGGAGATCTGGTTTGGAGCTGGGCTGGTATTAATTTAACTGGCATCACTAACCCCAGTTTTGCACAGCTGGAGATTCAGCATCAGTTCAGAGGTCAGGGCTAGCAAGACACTCCTCTTATGAGTTCCTTGCTTAATAACCAAGTGGTGGATTTTGTCCTGACTGGTCACTGATGCTTCAAAATGATACAGACACCAAGGATGTGAACCAGCACACTCCTGGTCTCACAGAAAGGATCTTCATAGTTCCAGATTCAGGTCAAAACAGGGTTTATTTCAGACCTCATCAAAACATGGATTTCAGGAACAGCCTTAGGCCATGGTGTGGTGGAGCACAAGGCCCTGCTCCACACAACTGCATCTTTGCAGGCACACTCATGCTTGTGTGGAAGGGTGGATAGCCACATGCATCTTTCTAAACCTTCTCTATGTATAATATCCTGCTACTTCTTTTGCCTCAGCAGCACATGCATCACCTGAAGTTTATCTATCAAGCTCCCTGACTAAACCATTTCATTTTGAGAACTTCCTGCTGGCCTCTCCCACACAGAGCACAAATAGGAGAGCTTTCCTGCACTTAGAGCTACTTTCAGGACTCACATGAGCATGGATCCTGCACTGGCTTCTTCATGGGGGTGGAATTTAATACACTTGCATGATTTTTGGAGCTCCTTAACCTTGCAGCCAAGACATGCACACACCTTGGATGATCCCACTGCCTGAACTGGCTGCTTTTTCTAGCTCTTCACATGCCCCCAAGCTCCATGCTGGGCCAGGTTGTCTTGCCTCCCACAAGCCACATGCACTGCACATCCTGGCCAAAGCCCATGAGTGTTAGTAGAACTAATTTCCACCGACCCTGGTTATGGACGTCGTTCTTACTATCGATCTCCGCTGCTTCTTGGGCTTCCCCATCTCGTACTCATCATCATCCAAATCCTGAACAGAAAGAGGATTCCCGTGTTACCTTTGTGATTCCATCACACACACAAGCATTTACGTGCTACAAATGTTCCTGCTATGGAGAAGAACCTGCTGCTCTGTCTTCCAGGCATCCAGCATTTGCCTGAACTGCAGTTATGATGGTGGAGGGAAAAGGAAGTGAGACAGGTCTGCAGGGACAGGAGTAACAGCTTGGAAAAGCAAAACAGCCCTAGCTCTACATTCAAGGAACAAGGACAGTCACAGCCCCACATTTTGGTGGGTCCCTCTCTCAGTGTCACCCTTTGACAGGTGATGCCAGAGTCTGAAGGCAAGTAAGACCCAAACTCAAAAGCATCTCACATCTGGTCAGGGGATTCTCCATAAGGACCTATTGTGCAAAAGGTATTAAAGACTAAAGGCTGCCTCAGACCTTGCTGGCCCTTTAATTCCAGCTGGGGATCCAGTTGGGCTCTTTGAATCCAATGAGCATTGCAGAAGCAATGAAATGACACCCTGACCATTAAGCAGAGAAGCACAAGGATGCCAATGTTTTTTCAGGGAGCTGAAGTCCAAACACGTGAACAGATAAATCACAGCATGGCAGAAGAAATGGGTTACTGTGCAGGCCTTCTCCACTGCAGCTGAACACTTGGTAACAGCCTCACACTGGTGTGGTTTAGATACAGAAATAGGCTTTTAGTTGCAAGCAGGAGCTGGGAGTGCACAGGCTCCATGGAGCCCTCTGGGGAGAAGCCATGCCCTGAACAGTACCTGGCCCTGCACGGCATCATCACTGGCCTCCTGCTCAGAAGAGAAGCTCTCGTACTCCTCCTCGGAATAGTTGTCTGAAAGGGAAGGAAAGAGGGGAGAGATCCTGTGAAACTCCTTCAAGGTCTCATCTCAGGAGCAGAAAAGACCAGCTAAGTCACAAATCAAGAAAGGAGAAGATAAACTGGCAGGCATCTATCTGTACCAGAACCAGTGAGATGGGAACTGTCTGGAGGAAAGGAATGAGGAGAAACACACCCAGTAGGAAGGAAGGTACAGGACACAGGTAAGGCTCCTCCTCCTCTTACCCTGGAAACCCCTGGGAGACAGCAGCAAGTAAAGAAGTTTCTCCACTAGGGAAATTACTGTTCTCCCTGACAGTGAGCATAACTGAGTTAAAGGGGCAAGTAAAGCATGACAGGGTGTAAAACCCTTATGGAAACGACCCTCCAGGTGAGCTGCCAGGCCCCAGGCACTGCACTACCTCCAGCAGGTCACTCCTGCAGCAGAGGGCTGGTACCACATTAAAACATCACCATAAGTCTGAACCCAGTGACTTCCCCATCCAGTGCACAACATCATGGGTTTACACTCCTTAAGCCAGGCCATCATCCCCAGTAAAACATGCTGCAGGTTTGAAGGCCTCATCTAAAGTTAATGAAATTTATTGTACAATACTCAAAGGAAAAAGGAGATGGAAGAGTAGCTTAAATGTGAATCTCCTGAATACAACCCTGATAGCCAGGTGAGAAGCTATAGGCTCTCCAAACACCCACCAGTAATGCTGGGAGAGCACTGGTGAGGACACAGCCAAGCCCTGCTGGATGGCTCAGGTGCGGTGTGGCACGCAGGAGAAGCTCTGACAATTCATTGCCCCACTCCTGTCACATTCTTACACAGCAGCACTTCTGCAAAGTGGGTTTTCTTTGCACTGATCACTTATAGACTTGTGCAAACCAGTCCTCATCGGTCCCAGGAAGCATCCAAGCCCAGGTGGGGGTTAACTCCTGGTTCAGAAGACTCTGCTCCTCAGAGAATGTGGTTGGACTCTTACCTGTAGACTTGATTTTCTGGCTGGCCTGCATAGTGCTGTCTTCATGGTCGATTGGCTGGCTTGACAAGGAGAAGATCCAGATTTCTGCCACCTTCACTGGAGCCTCTTTGATGTTGCTGAAAAGGCTCAGAACCTGGCCACCTTCTGTAGGGTGCTGCATGACCTGGGACAGAAATTAAGCAGTACAAATCTGCATTTAAATGTGCTTAAACTCGTATCATTTGCATACTACAAGAGTTATTTATGTTAATGGAGCTACTCTACATTTCCAGGACTTTGTAACCACAGGAGCTACTTGCAGGCAATACACAGGGCTAGCTGAGATTTTATCTGACTACCAATGAAAGTGATGGAAGGAAACAAAAAACATTCTGAGCTTAACAGCTGATTAGCTCACCCTTGAAGCAGAGTACTTGACTACCTCATTACTATGGATTTGCTTTCCCAGCACAGCACTGATTTGAATTATCAAGTTACCCACCTTCTGAACACCTAATTAAGGAACTTCATTTTGTCTTAAAACCCAGCAGAAGAGCCGGTAAAAGCAAAAATTCTTGGTGAGATACAGATGTAAAGTGCTTCCTAAAGCAAAATATCCTTGCTCTAGAGAGCTGACACGTGAATCTCAGAGGAACTGGCCACCATCCTGGGACAATGCAGCAGCAGGTCATGAAAAACAAGTCGGTGGTGGAGGCAGAGGGACATCTTGGTGCAGGTTTCTCCTTCCTTTGCCATTCACAGCTCAGAGGTTTCTCCCCAGAACTTTGTGTTCTCCTCTTGCTCACCAGAGTGAGTGAGCACATCCCCTCACCTGCACATCAGCTTTCCAAGGCTGCTCTGCCAACTCCTCACGGGGACCCAAACACACCTGAGCTGATGAGGAACATCTGTCCCCTGCTCTGAAACTGCTCACTCTCAACTCCAATTCACTGCTTTGCTTCCACAGCTAAGAGAACTTCTTATATTTTTTTTTAAAGGAATGAGTCAGTGGAGCTTAGGGGTCATCATCCTATAAATTCCAAAGGGGAGGGGGGGCTTGTAAAATCTGTTCTCCTGAACACTTCAATTTCATAAATGTTCCAGATGAGTTAGAGAGCAACTATTTCCTAACATGGTGAACCTTTGAACATTTTTGACCTTCCAACCCCAGTCAGCTGACATACAAACAGACATAAGAAAAACCACATGTAGCAGCAGCTAATGCCCAACACTTAGATGACTCTAATTAATAGGCCCACATGTTTTCTGCCTTACAGCAGTATTTACTTTCCAGTTGTCCAACAAATCAAACAGTACAGGAAAAATGTTAGCTGCAGCACCAAGCATTTGGCCAACTCAAATAAGGAGCTCACAATTCACTGCAAGGCTGAGGGAAGCTGCACTCACACAGAGAAGCATTATTTAAAGTGAATTATTTGATATAGTAATAACTCACCACAGCATAACACTAGCTTGTTTTGGATAAAAGTCATTTGTTGACAGAATGCAGTCTGATGAAAAATATTGGGGTTAAACTGAACTTGCTACTGGTAAGCCCACTTCTAGACACTCAGACACTGAAACAGCAGAGATTAAACAGGCCATGAAATAACAAAGCATGGAGCTATGCCATTCAGAAAGCCTTTGTGAATAATTTATCCATACTTGACTCCAGCATTAATTTTATCATTTACTTTCTCATGAATAGAGCTCCACCTAAATTACCAACAGCCACGAAGTAACAATGGCCAAGGGTTTTTCAAGCAAAATGAGAGAAATTATTTAATCCTGAACTCTCATACTGTGGCACTGAGAAGCACAGCAAGTCTTGCTTTAATTTTACCACTTCTCAGGGTTGGAAGGCTTGCCCAAGTGACTCTGTCTCATTCTGCACTTTTGATCTGGACCCCCTAACTCTAACAAAGCCACAAAACAACAACAAAACCCTCAAAATGTCACAAGCTATCCTCGAGAAAGCTTTAGCTGTTAAGATACGAGGCAGAAAACGCTCAATATTATCACTCACTAATAAAATCTGGTTAAAACATTGCCCTGTGAATATTGATTTGAAATCCAGCCAGGTGCTTCTCAATGAGCAAAGTGACAGCAGTGGGTTTGGAGAGAAGGGAAGATGTCCAGGTGGGTAAAGAGACCATGGGAAGGGCAGCTCACCTCAGCCATGTTGATGCATCCCACAGCCAGGGTCTTGTAGCCCAGAATGGTTCGGTTCTTGTAGCGCTTGCGCCGCTGCAGCATGATCTGGAGCTTGTTGCCTTCTCTCTTCAAGAAGTGAGGGTACTGAGGTGGGAAACAGTGCAAGAGTTCATTTTGTGTCTTGGCAATACTTCCCAAGCTTCATGGACAAACTCCATTCCTAAGGAAGAACCCCAGGGCTTTCCTGAGTACCTACAGCTCACTGATACAGTGAGCGATTTTCAGCCCTGCCCAAACAGCTCAGACACAACCCAGCTCCAAAAACACAACCCAGGCACACAGAGCAGCTGCTTCTATGTGAGAAGGACTGCTACCAGGGGGATGAGCAGCCTCCAGGAGACACTTTCCCCAACAGCTGAACAGAGGATGCCCAGAACTGCAGCCCATGGGCTGCCCTGCACAAACAGTGGGCACTGCAGGGACAGCCACAGACCCCCACACTCTTGGCAGGAGTTTTCTCCTTCCCTCCAGCACAAGGACACTTCTCAATTTGGTTGTATTTTAAGTAATTAAGTCAAGAAAAAGAAACAAAACCTGTCCTACTGCCAGGTTACGTTGCAAAGACATAAGTCCTCCCAAGACATGCTCCATACAAGAAAACATATTTGTTTATACACTCCTCCAGGGAGTCCCCAGGAAGGGAAAGCTGTGAAGTCAAGCAGAGACTATTAGGGAATGAGTAGGGCCAGCCATAATCATAACCATGAGGGAGAAGCTGTGCAAAGGAAGAAAAGATAAAGCAGGAACCTGACCAGTTCTCATCCCAAGAAGAGAAGAGACTGGGACACCTGCTCCAATTATGAGATATAAATAGCATTAAATAACCAGCAGACAGGAGAACCTAATCACTGGGATCTCAAAGAGGACATTCCCAAGTGAAGGATGGTTCTCTTGCAGGGAAGAACTACCTCCTTTTTTTTCCCTTGGGACATTATGAAAATTAATTTCCTGCCCATCAAAACACTTGATAAAATCAAATAGCAAACACCACCAGAAAGCCCTGAGATATTAATGTGCAGTCCAGAGCAAGCCTGACTGCTCTGCAGGGAGCTGGGAGCAGTGGCCACCCAAACAAGAATACTAATTAGCTGATTGCCCTGCAAGGGCAAGATCTACTGCTCATGGCCTGAGGCAGAGGCATTGCAGGAGAGAGGAACAACAGCCCTAAAACAGTCCTTTTAGTCCTAACTAATAAACAGCCTCAAAGCACACAGAGCCTGTGACTCTACAGGTGTGCAACATCCCTAAAGAAGGATGGAAGAAAGTTATTGGAGAGAAAGAGTAGGAGGGGCTCAAAAAGCCAGAGGCATCTTTCACATCCTAATTTACCATTTCCTTGCTTTTGGGGCCCTTCCACGTGTTGGAAAGACAGCAGGGAAAGGGACTCCTTGATCTCAGTTCAAAGCATTTAAGCCACACCAAAGCTGCTTAAGTACAAACCTAGAACTGGAGTCCTAAGTCACCTTTGGTCCCAGGCCAGCTCAATTTGAGCGTGTCCAGTTTTCTGGGATTAAACTGAACAGCTCCAGTCCATACATGCACAAGTCTCTGTTTTTCTCAGGGGTACTGCCTGGCCACCTCTGATGGGCATTCAGAGAGGATGTAAAAGAAAGGAACAGAGAGACTCGGGCCACTCAGCTACTCCACTAAAAGCAAAACCTCCAGAAGAAAAGATGAGCTATTTGTGTAGCACAGTCCAGCTTTTTTAACACCAGCCATGACTTAACAACTCCACAGAACTGCTTCAACACAAACTTTTCAGCGATTGTCAGTCCATGACAGAGATTGGAGAGGAAAACAGTTTGGCTCAAAACATTTGAAAGCTTTTAGAGGGAGCACCAAACACCTCAAGGCACCTCTGAGGGGTGAGAAAATGCACACACCAGAACAGTGAGAGTCAGGGCAAGACTTTTTCTGAAGCCCCAATGATGTAATCGCTCCCATCTGGAAAGGTTTATTAGATTAAAGGCAGGAATTAAGTGCAGAGCTCTTAATTAATGCCAGAGAGCTGTGATGTTGTGCTTGGAATAGCTGGGGCATTTCCCTGAGCTCTGTGAACCCCACACAAGTGTGGGTCAGGAGAAGCAGACATTCCAGCAGGAAGGGTCCTGGCAGCTCACCTGCCAGGAGGGCTGCTGCTGGTCCAGCTCCAGCCCTAGCCCTAGCTAGGAGGGGAAGCAGGGCTGGGTGAGACTCCAGCCTCACTCAGCTGTGTCACAGAGCAGGAATCTCCTCCCTGCAGCCTGAGCAGAGACCTGCCACACACCAGGGGCTGCTCACTGCTGTACCAGCCAGCAGGACACCCCCAACTCAGCTCTGACCAGGGAACACTCCCTGCAAAGGACAAGAATGGCCCCAGGAGGAGGAACTGAGCAGGCAGTGACTGAAGCGACAACAAGGGGCTGCAAATCCATGCAGGCCCCAGGAGCTGAGAGCTGCCAGTACAACATGGAGATTCTGACTGCTGCAAGACAACAAAACCTTGCTCTGTGACACTCAAATGCTTCTACTTTGTGGCCCATCACCAGTCTCAAATATACCCCAGGCACTAAATTCAGATTGTGGCTGAATTAAGCTACAGTTGTTAGCTAGAAGTAGCTTTCAGCCATTGTCCAATTAGGCAGCAGTAAAAGTTGCCATAAAAATCCAGCTGTGCCATTTCAAGAATGCTTCCCAGGCCTTACTGCATCCAAGACCACCAACCCTTCCTGCAGTCAGAGACCAGCAGCACATCTCTGCTTTCAGCTCTGCTGCAGGCTCAATGTCATGGCCACTCCTCTCCCCTGCTCTGGCTCAGCTCCCAGCCCTGAGTTAAACTGAGTTAAAGGCAGTGCTCTGCATCCTGCTGCAGCACTGCTCTGAGCCCCAGAGAAAAATCCAAACTACAAAAATCCAAATTAATTCCAAACAGATCTGCAGACTTGTTCCTTGTTGACACAGGACTGGCAGAGGGAGACCTGGCTTGCCTTACAGCTTTGCTCCCAACCCTGGGAAAGCTGCAGCCACAGGATCCAGGTGCAGATATTCCTGGCATGCAGCTTGGTTATTCCTGCTCACAAAAGAGGGGATGCAATGCTGCACTGAACCCAGCCATCTGCTTGGGTTATCATCTGTCTGCAATGAAACCTTACCTGCTGCAGCTCTGCACAGCTCTGAGTAACAACCAGCCCCACAACATCACCTGAGCCTTTCCCCTCACCAGACCCAAGTCCTGAAGTCAAGATCTAACCAACAGTCACAAAACACAGATAATCCAGGTAGGAATGCTCCTGAGGTCTGTCTGGCTCTGCTCTATGTGTGCAGGATCCTCTCTCTCACTTTCAGCAAGCCAGCCCTTATTGACCTTATTTCCCTGCTCAGGAGGTAGCACCAGGGCAGCTCCTCTTTTTTGAAGAAAAGAGGACCCAAAAAATGCAGTTGCTCCAATTCCCAGCTGTTGCTGTAACTCCAGAGCCTGGAGTAACTATAAGCACACTGCTCCTGCCTCCCCAACTGGTGCCTCCCTCAGCAACTCCAAATCAGAGGCTCACCTGACTCCTTCCTGCCACTGCCTTCTGTCAGCCTGACACCGCACAGCACCCCCACGGCTGCCATCCTGCACTGCCTGCTCACAAAGAAGGCAACAAAAGGCAAAAAAGGGCCAGCTCGCTCTGCTCCAGCTCTTGCCACAGCTAGGACTTGAAGAGGACAGGCTGCAAAGGATGCACTGTGGAAGGAACACTGTGAACCAGCACCCTGCCCCAGACCCTGAGCTGGGAGGCAACTCAAGCTGTGCTGCTGCTCACCAGGGGTTAGCTGCGCAACCTAATTAGTGGCTTGTCTTCATTTTCCTCTGTCTTCACTCAGAGTCAGGATTAAAACACGAAGGAGATGAATTTTCTCATTTGGGCTTGGTTGTTTTATTAAATCTTATCTAAAGTACAGAGGGTTCTGTAAGACTTCTAGATACCAGCTAAAAGTGAGCAAAATGGAGCTGAATCTAGCTAGCTACAAGATAAAGCTAAACAGTCCAATAAAGAACTAACACCTCTATTATTTATACTTTTGACCCAATAACCAAACCTCTGTGACCCACAGTGCAGCACCAACTATCCAACCAAAAACCATGAAGAAAGAAGAAGACCAAGAGACAGCACCTAAGAACATCTGTCTTGTCCCATACTTACTACTATATTCTAAAACCCCAAATTCAAAACCCTTCACTATGTGAAATTACACATTTCTAACTACACACCAGTGACTCTAACTCTGTTACTTAAATTTGGAAGCCTTTTCCAAGGAACCTCAAGTCAAAAGCAGTGTTCTCCTGGGGGTCAGTGCCAGAATGCACAGAAAGCTCAAAACTCCCAGGCTTCAGGATTCCAACAGATCTTCACCTCAGAGCCACCACGCAGCCCTGCTCCCTGCAAACACCCACGAGGGAGCTGCGCAGAGGAAGCCCAGCCACCCATCATCCATCCATCATCCCTCCAGCCTTCCATCCATTCATCATCCATCATCCCTCCATCCCTCCACCCACCCATCCATCCATCTCTACCTGCAGTGAGAAGGTCAGTGCCAGCTCTGTCTCCACATGTCCACTCGGGGGCAACACAATCTCGTGGGAGCGCAGGATGCGCTTGGAGCCCTGCAGGAAACAAAGTCCAGCACCCAGTGAATTCCCCACCTCTCACATCCCATCCCAGCCCGGCTCACTGCACACCAGGAAACGTTGTCAGGGACTACCAGGGAGAAGTGAACGGATGGCTCTGACCTTGTACTTCTGTGAAATATTAATGAGACGAAAGGGAGATATTTGACTAATAAAGATTTGGGCATGTTTGCTGTCCCTAACGGCAACAATGCAGCTTTTGTTCTGCCAAACCCCAGCCTCGAAAGGCTGTGAGTCAACTCCCAAACCCTGGAGTTGAAGTCTCCTATTTTCACTTCAGCCAATAGGTACAAGGCTCTTCATCTCCTGGGTCTGCAGGCTGCAGCATCATGCTTAAATCTCCAGCCTTAGCCATGACAGACTGGGCTTTTCTTTTTGTGCACACACCCCTCCCTAGGGAAAATGAGGACTTCAACCTGTTTAAACAATCACCAGTAGCTGGGGATATTAAAGAAAAAACTCATGAGCATCTCAGTGGCGTCTGGAGACTTGACGTATCACAGGGCAATTCCAAATCAACCCTGTGTGTGGGCTGCCTTATGCTAACAGAGTTACCAGGCTATTGACTGTGTGAGCATTTCATTCCAGGGAATGTTTGAGGGAAAACTAGCGGGGAAACAAGACAGACTGCTGCCTAGCAAACCCTTCTGCGTTGTTCAAACACAGAGGCAAGTTTCAGAAGGCTCTGGCTCCATGTTCTGCTGAGGCTGCAGATCTGGCTTTGTCCAGATGGGCTGATCTCCCAGAAGCACAGAACTGGAGCTCTGGAAAAAGCAGCATCTGGGAAATCAGAGACAGACTGGGGGGGGTGAACACCTCCAAGGGGAAATGTGCTCTACCCCTATCAGCCTCAAAGAGCATCACAAGATGAGACAGCAGCAGAGCCTGGTTTACATCCTCTCCTCCCCAAACACAGCCTCAGCTCCTCTCTGCAAACACGGAGCTCCAGCAGATCTGACAGCAGAGCAGAGCCAGGCACCCAAGGGCTGCCCCCAGCACAAGCAGCACATGTGCAAGTGAAGCACAGCCAGCCTGGCCTCTGGCAGCAGCAGCTGCTCCATTTGTGCAAAGCTCCCAACAGCAGCAATCTTGCTTTGCTGGTTACGCAACCAAAACCTAATGAAAGACCAAATATAGTTGCTTTTTAAAAGGCCACAGCAGATAAACAGAGCAACGGCTGGGGAAATGCAGCTGACAGCTCTTTGAACATCTCTGCTCTGCAGGATGCAGGGAGATGTGGGAAATGCAGGTGAGATGCTCTCATTAGGTCTGAATGCAATCATCCTCCCTGGAAGGGCTCTGGTGTCTGACAACTCTCAGGCAATTCCCCACACAAAGCAGTCATTTGACAGAGATCATGGATTTGATGATCCAGTACCACCAGCCTCCAACAATGGCCACGTCACAAACCTGAGTGCTGGCCAATAAAGCATCCCTGAAAAAGCCTGTCAGCATGAACATCACAACCTGCAAGCTCTAAAGGGATTTTTAATAGTGTGGAGAAGACTGCTGAGGTTCCACTGTCTGAACACTGCAGTAATGCACATCACAACACACACACACAAAATGGGATGTGAAACCCTCACGTGTGAAAATTCCCTGCGGATTTGTGGGCCTGCGGCAAGCTTTCACCTATAGAAAGTGTCAGCAGCAGTAATCTGGACAGGAAAAGAAGGTTTTGCCCTAATAAAAGCTTCTGAATTCTTCAACCCAAGTCTGGCACTCTCTGGGCATAGATCATTTGCTGACAAGCCTCAGGTGCTTACAGTGATGCATTCATCATCCAGGAGCACAAACATATGGAAAGCTTTCAGCCTTGATAAGCAGTATCTGACAGCCTGGAAACCCACAGCAGTACTGCTTCTGAGGTTCCCATAAATCCAGGTGTGTGAAGTAGCTCCTTGCCTTTCTGCTCTCTGCTGTGGGTGCACAAACCCCCTCCAACTTAGAGGGACACATTTTTACCCCAGCTGGACGACTCAGAGGTGAGAGGCACCAATTAAACCCTCAGCTACGTGTTCTGCCTTCCTGATTTCACCTTCCAAACTCGACTTGGTGTGTTTTGACACAACCAGCTCTCTGCATGGGTTTGCCTAGCTCCTCATTGGAAAAGCAGAAGCTTTTCAGCACAGTGTCTTAGGTTGCAATGCAGGATGTGACCAGCAGTGTGTATTCTATCACCATCTGTTAAACCAGCTGGGGCAGTGTTCTTTATCTTTCCCACAACCCATCCTCCCTCCAGGAGATATCTCCTGTTAATGGGCCATGGAGTCCCAGTGCATGACTGATAAAATTCCATCATCCCATTGGGAGATGCTCCACCCAGGGGGAGGAGCCAAGCATTTCCTACCCAGATCAAATCTGACATTTGGAACATCAGAGCAGCCTTTCTCCACTGCATTCCAGAGGAAAACCAGACCCTTCCACATCATCATTGGACCTCTGGAGGAAAACTGCACCTTCTCCAGGAGCACTGCTCCAACAGAACCACATCTGTCACTGCAGGAGGATGCAGCCACCATTTAATGGCACTGCTACCAACACCCTGACTGAGTGACGGGGGGTCAGCTTGGATTCTGACTCTGGCAGTGTTTTGGGTTTGTTTTTTATAATACTGTATTTCTATTTTAATTTTTCCCAGTAAAGAACTGTTATTCCTATTCCCATATCTTTGCCTGAGAGACCCTTAATTTCAAAATTATAATAATTTGGAGGGAGGGGGTTTACATTGTCCATTTCAAGAGAGGCTCCTGCCTTCCCTAGCAGACACCTGTCTTTCAAACCAAGACACACAGTTAATGTTATAGGTCTGCTAGGCTTTCCCTTGTTAAGTACTTCAGTGTTTGCAGTGATGTGAGCACGTGAGCAAGCAGAGCGACCTACATGGAGGCACCTAATTAAATGGCACAAACATCTGCTGTGAAGTGGGTTATTTACCTAGGATGACAACTGTATTTTAGGAAAAGCAATTAGTCTGTACAGGCACCCTGCAAACCTTGGCCACAGACTTGACAGCAGAGCTGCCCACCAGCAGAGGAAGGCCCAGATTCCCCAAACCAAGACCCAGTTACCAAGATGTTCAGCCCCAGAGTGCTAAATAGAGAACCAGGCTTGGATTTAGTGTCAGCTCAGGAAGAAAAGGTGACATGTGATCTGTGAAGAGCATTTTCACATGCAGAGAAGCTCATGCTGAGCCATGGGAGAACAATATTCTTCATTTACAACAGTGAAATGAGGTGGGAACGTGGGAGAAGGGTCAGAAAAGAGTCTACACAGATCCAGAACACCCTGATGGGCTTGGGAAGAAGTCTGTGGATGCAATGGACCCTTATGTGGAGTAAAGCTCAGTTTGGGCACCTGCCAGTATTTTGAGTCAAACAACACAATTCTTAGAACTGAGCAGCAATTACCTGCATTTTGACAGCAATGACCCCAGAAATAAGCTCCTTATCCAATTCCTTTAAGACTACCAGTTTCTTTAATGTCAAGCTGCACAACCTGCAAACAGGAACAGAAGAGAAACAGTTACAGTCATGCCTGGAAAAGGAAAAAGCTCTGATCAGCTTTTACAGACAGCAGTATCCCAGTTTGAGGGGAGACAGGCTCCAGACACAAGCCACACACTGACACAGACAAAGACAGCAGGTATACAGGAAGCTTCCCTGGCTTCTCAAGACTGAATTTCTCCAACTTTTCATAAACACAAGGAGGTGGACAGGAGGTACATCTGTCTCTGACACAGGCCACAGACAGCACTCCACTGACCACAGCCTGGGAACCCTTGCTTTGAGTCAGATCAAGAGCTGCAGGGTCAGAGGAATTAAATTCCAGCAGTATGAAAGCACAGGGTCAATCTAATTTTAAACTTCTCTGCAAGGCTTTCCTAGATTGTTGGCTTTCTTCAGTTTCAGCCTCCTGGCTCCCAAAGACCTCGCTCCCACCTCCTCTTGCCAACCCAAATATTCTCCTGCTCACCCCCAAACAAAAGTGCTAGCAAGTGGCTCAGGCTCTCTGATGGAAAGGGCTGGAGCGGGGGAACAAAGGGGAAGAGAAAGGAGAGGACACAAGTGGTGCCCTCTGGCCCTGGTGTTCACATGCCACACATATGTAAGTAAATCACATTCTTCACCCAGGCAATGCTACATTGTTCGGGTTAAAGCTGCCAGGGAGATGAAATTCAGCCTCTGCAGCAGAGTTCAGGCTCTGGGTAAGGGGATCATGGCATTGGCACTGTCACACTTTCACAGATCACTGGGGGGATTCAGAAGGCATACCCATAAACAAACTTCGGGCAAAGATAAACCTGAAACCCAGACAGCTCAGCTGGAGGATGGAAGGATAGCAGAGAAAGTTGCTGGGCAGGCTGTAGTGACTAGACATCATCTGTCACACTGGCCAGGAGCCAGCAGTGCCTTTGTGTCAGGTCCTTACTCCATGGCATGGGCATCTCTGGCCTCTGGCACGGAATGCCAGCAGACACCAGCACTGCTCTTCTCAAACCCATGCCGAGCTCTTTCTCCCAGATCAAGTGTAACACCAGGGCTGCTCATGGAGGGGTGAAGGCCAGCAGGAGATGGGGATGAAAGAGGAGCTGATGCTGGATTTTGGCACAAGTGCCACTGACTGAAACCTGCAGTTGAACTAGAGCACTTGACACTGGTGCCAGGTGCCTGACAACGCAGCACTGCAAGGGTGACTTGCAGCTCCATCACCTTTTCCACTGCTTTGCTGCAGTGCCTGAGTGCAAAACAGCAGGAGAGATGCAGCTGAAGGAGTGGGGGCAGATGCTGAAGCAAGCACTGCCGGTCTCATCCTGAAACACTCGTGGCTCTGCCTGAGCTCTGGTTTCTCACACAGGGTCAGCAACAGGGAAGAGCCAGTCCTGTGCTCTGCACCCCAGCACCTCTCCAAACATGTCCTTGCAGCCTCTTCTCCACCCCAGCCCATGCCATCTGTTCTCATTTGCAAGGCTCTTGTTCCTGCTAAAACTCCCAAAAACCAAGAGAGAACTACAAGCTACCTCTTTTGCATCACGACACAGCACAACCTGAGATGTTGCAGAAATTACAAAGAAGGTGGAACAACCAGGGCTGCCTGGGTCTCTGTCCCCTTCTGTCCCCTGGCAGTCTGGTGAAGCTGCATCTCCCAACCTGGAGCACAGCACAGGGTGCTGATTTTCGCCCTGCACCCCAAATAAAACAGCAGGCACAGACAGACAGACAGACACACGTGGCTGGGGCTGTGAAGCAGCACGGCCAGGGGCTGGAGGAAGGCTCTGAAGCCTTTTGCTATCTTTGTCACGCTGTAGCTGCAGGACAATTGTGCCCAGCTTGCCAAAAACCAGTCAGGTGCTGGGAGCAGAGGTAGGACAACACACTGGCATTGTCTCAGCTGGCAGGCAAGGAACAAAGGGCTTTTCTGTGCAGCCCCGAGCTGGAGGATGGAAAAGGTACGGGAAGAAACAATGGTGTTCTCAGCACACAGAGCAGAACACAAGGACGGCGTTCTGTTCTCCACCGGGCATTCCTTCAATTCATCATTTATGAGCTTTGATCAAACCCTGTGGAGCACTTGCTGCTTGGGGGGGGAAAAAAAATAATAAAATTAAAAGCCTCCTTTAGAGCGATGAGAAAAACAAAAGCAGTTTAAAACGACATGGGACACATCTGCTTTCTTTATCCCCCATTGCTGGGCTGCTGGTACTAAAAGGCACTTCACACAAAAAACAATGGAATGTTTATCCTCTCCATCGGTGGGGGGGCAGGGTGTGTGGGGGATGGATAAAAATCACTTTAAATCCCATCAAATCACTCTTACCCTCAACATGCTATCGCAGTCTAAGTTGGCAGCTCACAAATCAAAGCAATATTCAGAACATGTGGCAGAAAGGGGCCATACCTCACTCAAATCATGATGAAAAGGCACATTTCAAGTGTGTCCCTGCCACCAGCACAAGGATCCTGAACCACTCAGGCACAGGCAGAGCAAGGATTTGTGTACCATAACTGCCTCTGATAACAGCGCACTTATCTTTTGCTAAGGTTTTACTGTACTTCCATCAAGTCTCAGGGGTCAGAACAGGGATCAGGCTCACTTTTATCAACAAACCTGTTAGCTTAAACACTGGTAAATAAAACAGACATGGGTGGAGCTGGAAATACGTGGAAAAAGAACAAGGCTGCATTTGGAAGTGTCTATATAGATACGATCTCTGTGAACAGAGAAAATAACCCAGCACACACCAGGGGAACCAAGGAAGCCCCAGGTCTGGAGCTGAAAGAGCCTGAAGTATTTTGAAAGCCTGGGACTGCAGTTCAGGAGGGCAGAGAAATCCTGTCTGCATGTTTCAGCAGTGACCTACAGCTGCACAAGGGGAGTTCAGTCAGCAAAAGCACTAAGTTAGTGAAGCAGACTTAAATAAGGACAGTGGAAATCTGAGAGCCAGTATTTCCAGCCTTTATTGAAGGTTCAGAGTTGATATCCCTGCCAGGAGCTCAGCTGGGTCCCAAACAGCAGCAGGAGCCTCTGTCCCCTCTGGTCACCCATGTGTCCCCACGGCCAGCAGGTACCTGGTCCTGGTTTTGGGTTAACAAATTATGAGACAGCTTAATGCTACAATGAAACTCCATCTTTTTACATCACTGCTAGAACAGACTTTTAAAGAGAAACCTCAGCCTGACCCAGTGGTTTCAATTTGCCTTCCTAATGCAATTTGTGCTGAGTAGCTTTATCACAAGCCCTTTGCTCCAGGAGGCAGCTCTCTGCAAAGAACATAACATTTGGGAACTGAGATGCAGCAAACGTGTCCAGAACAACCAAATAAAGTGTGGCATTCTTCAATCACTGGATGTTTTGCTTTTGCATCCCTCTGAGTAGGAAGATCAGGAAAATAAACCCCTCCAAGGAAAAGTCTGCCCTACTGAATTAAATGTCTGTTTCTCCACAGGGAGCACAGTAATTGCACCGAGACCTCGTTCATGCAGAGACAGTCGAATCAACAGGAAGGAAAAATTAAAAATTAAAGACCTGCATTTTAATTAAACCCCACTGAAGTAGAGAATAATAACAGGATGTATCCACAGCTATAGAGGACTCAAAGTACAAGATGGGAGCAGGAAGACTGTAGGACACAGCCTTTGTCCAGGCTCAGAGCTGTGAAGAACTGTTCCTAGAGAAAGTGTTTCACTTTCCTCTGAGGTCTGAAAACCTCAATCAGCCTATGCCTGTAAGGAAGGAATTGGTTTCCCTTTGGCCACTGGACAGTTTCACCTCATCCAAATTATTTCAGCATTTCAGGACAGCAAACAGCCTCCTGAGCTGACACTTTACACCCACATCAATCCCAAAATAAATTACCAGCCACTCGAAGGAGACTTGGATGGAGACACCCACCTACACACACACCTTGCCTAGACAAACAGAGCCATTCTGCACATGTGTCTGTGCAGGAGAAGCCACAACCAGGAGCCTTGAACAGCATTTTGGGGAGACAGCTGCTCCAGGAAGGTATGAATGTCTGCAGCACACTGAGCTGCCTGCACCAGGAAGAAAAAAACAGCACGTGGACAAACTTGTTGCTGCACTTACATGCCAAGGACAGGGCTCTGTACTGGCCCAGGAGCTAGCTGGGGGAGAAAGCAGGGCAGAAGTATTGTCCTCTGATGTCACTGACACATCACATTTGGGCTCTGGTCAAGGGCTGCAGCAGCAGCCTCGGGAAGATGCTTCCTCACTTTCCAAAGCTTAATGAGACAACTCCCTAAACGTGATCTAATCTAGGTCACGTTATCAGGAAAGCTCACAGGCAAGGTGAAATCAAAAGAGAAGACAGAGGTCAGGCACCCAGTTTCTACCACGACAGAAACATAACCTGAGCAACCTGCAAAGAAACCTAATAGTCCTTCATTCACATTTCCCACTAAGCTGACCTTTAATCAGCTGTTCTGGCTATAAATCCATTTGAGTAAGGTTTAAGCAGCCAGGAAACAATTGCAGAGCCAGTATTTTCATTGTTCTTGTTCTCAAGGATCTTGAAATCCTTTTCCCAGCATTCATGCAGAGAATTAAGCTCTTAAGAATCTGGAGACTAAGAGCTATAGAAATAAAACAGAAAAGCTGGAGCAAGCAGGTCTTGTTCAGCCAGATAGGAGGATGGCAGCTTATTTTACACAACAGGTTCTACCCAGGACCTCACAAGGACACACATGTACAGCCAGACATCATCCCTTTATAGCTGAAATACTGTCCTGCTCACTTCAAATAAATTACAGATATGCCTACTCCAAACCAAGCAAGCAAAAGCGGGTGGGCATGTTAGAATTTCGCAGATCTGCATAATTTTTACAAGATCCTAGAACTCCACATGGGCACATTTGCTACTTGAAGTTAATACTACTTTTTAAGTAGTAAAGTACAGCTGAGCTTAGATACTCTAATCCAACATATCAACTGGAAAATGCTGGGAGATGTCTTCCTTCAGTAGGTCAAGACACTGCTGGCTGGCTCACCAAGGGCACTAAGGGATCGGGGTCCCTGCAAGCCAAATAATCCACAAAGCAGAGTTTATATATTCCATTGGCACTTCTCACTTCCTAGTGCTTCAGTGTGGGAAATAGAAAAAGATATAAAACTGGGAAGGAAAGGGCACTGCTGGGACACAGTGATGCTGGTGTTAAAGGCAAACCCCCACAGCCCCACACACTCTTCAGGCAGCCAAGCAGAATTTCTGAATTTCTTGTGGCAGTTGTGTCACACACAACTGCTCTACCTGGCCAAGGAGTGAGGTGCTCCAAGTCCCACCTGCAGAAAATCAGCCTGTCTGACACCAACTGCTCACCTCCAGCCACATGTTCTGAACTGTGCTACTGAGAAACAGCAGCTTTCTCTCCCTTCAGGAAATCATCTCAGCAAGAGCAGGGCTAGCTCTTCACACATAGCAGGAGTAGTTCTTCACACATCTGTTGGCCTCAGTTGGATCTCAGTTCCTGCACACATTGTTATACATTGGTTTCTTACTCTCCAATTCGATGATTTCAAATCCCTTTATAGGGTGGCTTAGAGGAGGAAAAAAATCCAGCCACTGACAAAGCAGGGATTAAATCTGTTTCTCAGACGGGCTATGGAGTATAAAGCAGGCAAACTCACCTAGGTGCTCACACCATGCTGCCTGCAAAGCCAGGCACAGGCATAAATGCAGTTAAATACATCTCTTCTGGTTTGATTCTTCTAAACCTAGCATCCAGAACAACAGGACTGCACAGCATCCTGACACCAAAGTGAGCATCAGTGAAAGTGCCTGTGGTACTGGTGAATTAGGCAGTGGGAAGATGCTTTACTAGCTCTAAAGAATAAAGTCAGCAAATAACAAAAAGCTGATTTGTGGTTAAGGCTCCTGTGACAGACATCAGGACTACATTTCCTATATTACAGATGACACAAACACATCTGGCATCTGTTGCATTAATTCAGTAGTAGCTGGAGCAGCCAGGAAGGAAGGAGATGGAGGCAGAGCAGGCACAGCCACATCCACAGACCAAAAACTTGTGGCAGCTTTGGGTCTCACAAGCCTGCAGGAGACTGCAGCAGAGCCCAGCAATGCCCATCTCCCATCTGAGCACCTAATGAGCTCAGCCAAAACACCACTGCCAGGGAGGGGGAGCCTGTAGGATGGGAGCTGGACAAGGCATTTCTGCAGCTAGGGCTTCATTTCCCAGCTAGTCTGCAACAAAGCAAAGGCACAACCCACAAAGTTCAGGAGCCAGCAAGGGTGGAGGGCAGGTCCCCTCACACATTGGCAAAGAAACAGATTCACAAATGAGCAAAGGAATCACGCCCTGGACCCAAAGGAGACTCTGGGAGGAAGAATGCAACAAAACAAATCGGGGGGTGGGGGATGAAGAGGAGAAACCTCCCCAGCTGGGACAAGCCCAGCAGCCCCTCCACTCCCTGGCTCACCCTTCCTTATGCAACCCTGCCCCAGGCAGCAGTGCCTGACCAGCAGACTGGCTATTGCAGCCATGCCACATGTTATAAATACATATTATGGCATTGGCTTTTCACAAATATTAAATACTATATGTGGACTATGCTATATTGAATACTGTATATATTGTATATATGTGCATAGTATTGAAATGGTTTTTAAAATGTAATTTTAAGAGTAACACAGGCTAATAAAGTGTCTGTAGTAAGTAAACTACCTACTTAGTTAAATAACACCCAGTAAAAACACTCACTGCTAATGTACCAATTACAAACACCAACTGTCTACAAAAATTAAAAACCACAACCCAAATTAAAACTAATAAAAAAAAATAAAACCACAGCCAAAAAACACACATAGTCGAAAAAAACAAACTCAAAAAGTAACCATATTAAACAATTCTTAGAATATAGAAAATACTTTGTAAAAAAGTTTGAAAATATATGATAAGTCTATAAATATGCAACGGGCTAATAAATTTTTAAAGTGTCCCCAAAACAACAAGTGTACTCTTAACTAAATGCCAAACACCCAGCCATTATAACCTTTTACTTTATTATTTACTTTATCATTTATTATTTATTACTTACTTTATTTATGATCTTATTATCTTTTATTAAACCTTTTTAAATCTACCAAAAAAATAAACCTAATTTTTCACACTACAGAACGCAGCCCTTCCATTTGCCCCTGAGCCCTGCAGGACTAGCAGGAGCCACATGAAGTTGCCAGCAGCTGAGAAGCACCATCAGAGTGTGAAAAACGAGGTCTACTTTCTTGGTAGATTTTAAAAAAGTTTAATAAAAGACAATAAGAGAAAAAAAAATAAAGCAAAAGGTTATAATGGCTGGGTGCTTGGCACTCAGCCAACAGCACCCCTGTTGTTTTGGAGACACCTCTTAAATTTATTAGCTGGTTGTATATTCATAGACCAATCATACATTTTCAAACTTTTCTATAAACGATTTTCCATATTCTATGAACTGTTTTTCACGGCCACTCCTTGAGTCCAACTTTTTAGAGCATGTTTGTTTCTTGGCTGTGGTTTTGATTTATTTTTTTTTATCAGTCTTAATTTGGGCTGTGGTTTTTAATTTTTATAGATGGTTGGTGCTGGTAACTGGTGTATCAGTAGCAGTGTCTGCACTGGGTGTTATCCAACCAAGCAGGCAGTTCACTTACTACAAAGACACTTTACCAGCCTATGTTACTCCTAAAGGAAACTATATCTTAAAAACCATTTCAACACCACACATATAGTATCCATCCTAATATTTGTGAAAAGCCAATACCATAAAATGCATTTATAACAAGAGCTAAAGGCTTCCAGCTATGTGCAATTCACCTCAAGGTGTGCAGCAGCAGCACATCTGCCCTGGCTTGCACAGCACATCTGCCCAGCAACTGAGGCTGTCACAGCTGCACCTCTCCAACCTCTCAGCACCCCTGCTACAGGTGAGACCAGCCCCTCTGACAGCCTGCTGCCAAATCCTCCCTCACTGCTGTGTCCAGAATGCTGTTCCCTAAAAAACCAGTGCCCCAGCAGCTCCCCTTGCCAGCCAGCTAGGGCTGGAGTGCAGGCACATCCAGAGGGAAGCCCACACTGTTTTAGTATTTAGGATTTCCCTTTCAAGAGCAGGATGCACAGCTCTCCAAGTACTCTTGCACTCATCTACTTTCAAGATGCCTGGTGCCATTCTGCTTTTTGTTCCCACTGCTGAGCAGCCCACAGCAAGAGCCCACTGTGCCCTGTACACTCCTGTTCCCCACCTGGTGCCCTGGGCAGACAGCACAGTCACAGTCCCATCACACTGTCCCCAAGGCCTACAAATCTTTAGAGAAAAAAGACTCTGCCTCAAATATTCTGATCTTCCTCTTTTTCTGTATATCAGCCATCAAGAGGAAAAAACGATGCCAAGAGGAGCCTGGACTTCAGGCTCGTGTCAGAAGGAGGTTCAGTTCTGCTGGGGTTATCTGTCACTGTGACCTCCCCAGCAGAAGAAAGTAGGACTAGAAGCCTCCAGCTAGGAAAGCAGTCAAGGAAAAACAGATGGCTCCTTGGCATGCCCACAGCTGAACTTGCTCCCAGGGCATGAACAGTGTGCCATCCCTCTGCCTGATTTCTCTCCACTTCAAACAGCTCCCACAACATCATCTGACACAGAGGCAAGCTGAACAGCCTGCCACCCCAGAGACCAGACTGCCTCACACCATGGGTCACATCAAATTACTTCTCACTCAGCCATCCAAGAACAATTCCCAGCTCACTAGCAAGTCAGGCACACGGCCCTCCCACTCAAAGCCAAGATCCTGATGCCATGAAATTCTTAAAACTTGGTGTTTCTTTGGAAGACAACCAGATTACACTGTTTTAAATAAACAGACTGTCTAAAATCTGTTGCAGGAGTTTCTTAAAATTAATTTTTACGTTTGGTTTTGAACTTGCTTTTCCCCTTGCTGACCCATCTGAACCCAAGGCAGCAAAGCCAGGGGCAGGTGAACCATTCCTAAACATTTTCTGTAACCTTGATTTAAACCAGTTGCATCAAGCACCAGTGAAGAGGCTTTTGTTTGTGGAGTTTGCCATGTGGCCCAACATACACAAGCTGGGAGAACAACACAGGCATAATTTAGACCCCAAAATGCTGTTTCCTTCTTTACTGAGAGCTCAGTGTCCTGAAAGAGTAAAGGCAGAGCAACTAGCAGCACTGAAAAACATTGATGGTACGTTTGGTATTAGCCAGCACAGCAATCAAATATGCAAAGCATGTTGCTGGCAGGCTTGCTTTCAGGCTAGGAGAACACAGATCCCAATAATACCATTCCCATTGCAGCAAACCTGCCACTCTGGCCTTCCTCCAGACAGCGATGAGCAGCCAGCCACCCCAACACCTCTCAGAGCCAATGATCTGCCCTATTCCTTCAATTGTCCCATGTTTAATGCTGGCTCCTTTCTCCCCTGACCCCAGAGATGAATGGTCTGACAATGAAAGAAGTATCAAAATTGGTTATCCAAGTTTGAAACATATTCCCATTGTGCCTAAAATACAGGAGAACTATTTAGCACCCTAAAATACGATTTCTCTCCAGCCTGCAAAAATACAGAACTAACAACTTGAACCACAGGGAAGGAAAACTGAAACTCTAAACCCCAAAGTATTCAACAGCATGGCAAGAAGGAAGGCCAGGAGAAACCCCAGCTCCACAAAGAGCAATTTCCACAGCTGTACCAAAACCCTGTGTAATGCTCAGCTGTGCACTCTGACCTCTGAGCCCCACAGCTCTGCCTCACCTGTGCACAGGTGCTTTCACCCTGGGACTGCAACACTGGCAACCCATTGGTTCTCTGGCCACAGCTCAAAGGATGTTCCCAAATCAAACACATTAAAACAGTTATAAAAGAAAGGTGGCTCTTTCCCAGAAGAGTTTATTTGAACAGTGCTGGTTTTCACAAGGCAACAACAGCCCGCTGACAAAAGCAGCCTCCATCAGCACTAAATATAATTCACAAAGAACTCTAAATCCTGCCACTAAAGCTGGGGCATTCAGCATTAAACTTGCTGGAAACACTGATGAACAGCCCTCAAACTGGAACAAAACACTGAGGGTACAGCAGCTGAAAGGTGCAGTCCCTTGCAGATTTATCTCCCCAGAAAGGAAGGGGCAAACTGAGAGCTTTGCAATATTAACAGTGGTCAAAAAAAGGTCCGAAAATGCCAAAGCATTCAGCACTCCCTGCAAGGAAATGCCTCTGATGGAAGCTACATTGTGCTCCAGCACATATCCCCTGCATTTTTTCCATCAAATATTCTGGGCAGCACTTGCTCATTTGCACACTGTCTGCTCAGAAGAACACAGATAAGGTGGGAAGGAAATCACCAGAGAGCAGAAAGAAGGGATGTAGCAGGATTCCAAAAGCCAAACAGCTGAGCACATAACCCCAGCTCATGCAAGGATGAGATGGCTGAAGTGAAACTCCCAGCACTACTGCCAGGGATGGAACTCCAGCAGCAAGCAGAAGCAGCATTTTAACTTCCAAAGACAGCTGAACTGGACTGAAGAGGCTCACAGAGAGTGCAGTGCCCAGCCTGCTGCCAAGCACAACACAAGCTCTCCAACTGCAGCCCTGGAAAGTGCAGAACCCACCACAAGTGCAGCAACAAACAGAAACTCTTGGGATCTCTTGCAGGCTTTAAAGCTGACCTGTGGGGGTGACCTTACACTGAGACAGCAGCAGATTTTGGATTGGCAAGGACTGCAAGAAACACCTTTCCCTTGCCCTGAGGAGATACCTGAGTGGGGAGGCACCTGCATCACCAGGACATGCACTTCCAGCTGGTTTGCAAATAGCTCAGATTCTCAGACCACTTCTGATCTCCTCTCAGAAAAGAGCAGCTTCATTTAGGGAAAATCCCAGTCTCCAGGTGATCTCAAAACGTCTCTCAACAAAACCTGAAAAGTGCCTTCCCCCACAGCAAGTCTCTTCACATCTAAATATACCCTGTATGCTCCAGTTTAAAGAACTGCTATTGGAAATAACTCAGCACAAGGTTTTCTGTTTATTTTCTTCTCTGTAAAAACCCCTCATGACTGAGATTCCTCTGAGTTTCTCATAAAAAAGGGAGAAAACCTGGCAGCTCAGAGATTGTTTACACTCTTTTCTGAAAGCTAACATCACCTTTAAGTTTATCATGGGAAAAAAGCAACCACAATTTTTACTAAAGAAGTACAGGAGAATCCCAGTGCCAAACACTTGCAGTGGCAGGCAGAACACAGTGGTTTGCTCAGAAGAACATTTGCATTTCTTTAATACTCTAAATCTCTTCAGCAGCCATGGGAAGTTGAGCTGGCAAGCAGGGATTCAATATTATTTAGAGATTACAGTTCTTCAGCATCATTGCTGGTGATATTTCATTCCTGAAAGCAATAAGGGAGCAGCAAAGCAAACCAAGTGCCTGAACTTGCTAGCTCAATTTGCCAAGAACATTTATTAAAACATCAGTGTGACCTGTGTAAGCCAGCAAAATAGCGACCTTTGAAAGACACAGGGTGCTCCAAGATGCTCAGAACTTGTTCCAGACCCCTGTAGGACTTTGAAAATGTTGAATACAAGCAATAAAACAAAAAGTAATTTATAACCATCATAATCCATTCAGTCCCCCGAACCTTTCATCAGGCCTGTGAGTTCCCACTGAAACTGGATTTATCAAGACAAACTGTAGATGCCCTACAAAATAAGCAGACCAAGGTAAATGAGGCATGAACAAGCTGAGTTTGAAAGAAAGGCTGCTCTTCTCCAGCAGGATATTAAGGCTCTCTGCAGGGAGGGATTACCAAGAAGCCTGTGCAGGAAAAAGAGAGCTACTCCATTTGTGAACAAGATCACACCATCAGATCATTCATGGAGGCCAAACTCCACAGCCAGAGCAGTCTCAGCCCCCTGAAAACATCCTCCCCTAATGCCCCTGCTGATGCAACCAGCTAATGCTAACATGACAGCGATGCTAAGAGCAAGGAATAGATATCAGCATCATTTTGTGCTCAGTGCTCCTGCTCGTGGATGAGGCACGGCACATCTGGAGCTAGGTACACCTACTCAGGCTGTCAAAGAGCATTTCCATCACAGAAACAGCTGAGGATCACCTGTGGGGATGAGACAAGGCCAAGTACTACACCATCAGGATGGGATTTAGCCTTGATTTTGTGTTGTCCTCACTCAGAGGACCACACTCAACCTCTGATTTTCATCACATGACTACAGGTAATAGCAAGCACATCAACCTTTGCATCAGGGTCTATGGCTAATCATACAAAAGAAATGTATTTATGCACATTATATATTTCCAGCACAGTCCTGGTGAGTCCACCCTCTCTAAAGCACTGGTGTAGATCTTCTACCACTTCCAGGGTGTTTATTTCGAGCCTTCATTTCCATCAATGTGAAGCAGAGGTCTGCTCACAGCAAGCACCTTGAAACTGGCTGAAGGGAAACTCTGGAACTGAAGCAGTGGCACGAGCGTTTCACTAAGACATGGTGTGTTATGTAAATCATTTGTTAAGTAATCATACACAAATGTTCATCTAATTACAAATTACCAAGCCATTCTCTGTTTTCACACCTGAACCTGCATGACACAGTGGGGTGCTCTCTTTGCAGATGCACCACCTCACAGATCAGCTTCCATTCACAACAGTCCTCTTGGAGAGCTGATGGAGAGTGAATTCACTCGCAGGAGAAAAGCCCAAAGTTACTCATGCAATAGCTTGGAAAATGTGGTGATAATTCTGGAACCAAGATAGGCCCAGGAGACTCAGCAGGAGCAGCAGCAGTCTGCTGGCAGAGGACAGAGAACAGAGAAACAAAAGCCAGAGGAGACTCGATTCACTGTTAAAGAGTCAGGAACTGTGGGAGACAAGATGAAATGTTGAATTTCCAGAGATCAGAGAGTTGTTTACATTGAACTACACCAAATTCTGACACTAAAGTGATTCAAGCCTTCTGAGCTGTCCCAGATCGTGATGAATCATTTCACCTTGTTGATAAATAGACATTGGATCTTGGTGTGTTTGAGATTCAGGCAGCCCCACATCAAATCCTGGCAGCACCGGGCCATTGTGACTGTAACAGGACACTGCAGCTTCCACTCCCTGGGCTTTGTCACACACCAGGAAAAGCAAGGAATGGCAAAAGCATCCCAGGGATCCAAAGAGAGCTGCAAAAATTCTCCATCCAATGGCAAGGCAAAGGAAAGCTGCACCATGCAAGACTGGATATGATGCTTCAAATGTGAAGAAACCTTTTTTCCTAACGTTTGTCTTTTATCATCCTCCAGCTGTTATCTGATTTCCACCTTACAGTGTGGGGAGTGCAAAGGAAAACTCAGCTATGTCCCCCTTTCTCAGGGACATATCTAACAGATTTCCCCAACTCCAGATACTTCCTATCTGCACTCAAAAGCAGCAAGTGGTCAACACGTTCTCAGAGCCTGATAAAAATCAAAGTCAAGTGTTCTCAACAAAATCTTTTTTGTCACTGCATTCTGATGGCTACTGGGGCTGCCAACCTGTTGAGAGAGATGCTTTAGGGATGAAGCATCGTTTAAAAAATGCATTTGCAGCTGTGCAAATTTCACTTCAATCACTCAATTGTGAATTATACCTCAGCAAGCCCATGAAGAAAAGAGGTGGGCTGTCAGGGGGATGTGAAGGGGGAGAGAAAAGAAAGGAATTTCTACCAAACAAAAGAGCTCCAAGAAACTGATACAACTTTGCTGGAAGCTATTCCCAGCCCACTCAACATTTTTTTCTGTATACAGACATACCAGAATCCCAACAAGGAGCATTTTTCCCAGCTGAAATACGAACCATCAGCAAATCTGACCACCACCAGAGAGAAATATGACAACCTAGTGGATGCAAAGCAAAGCAAATAACCTTAAACAGTGAAATAATCTTAGAGCTGTGCAAAGCCAAGAACCAAGAGCCACCTTTGAGAATGGTGGCAGCCTCACACCAGCCCCTGCCTAGTGCCCAGCACGCTGCTTGGCAAAGCAGGAATCCTGTTTGCTCTCCTGACAAGAGCTGCTCATGTAAAATGAAAGTACACAAAATACAAAGCACCTTTCCAGGCCTCCCCAGAAGGCTTGTGAAGAACAGTAAAGCTTTACAGATGTCCACCAGGCAGTTTTACTGTCCCTTCTGCTCTGCTTTTGGGACTGAGAGCCACAGCAGGGGCCAGTGGCAATGCTGGGAGAGGCCAGGGAAGAAAGAAGTATCACAGAACACATGGTTGGGACATTGGTGGGATCAGGACCAGACTTTTGTACTTCAGCACCTGGGTGCAAACTGTTCATTTAATCCAGAGATCATCTGGATCCTGAGAGCTGTGCAAAGGTGGAAACACCAGCAATCGGGCTACTGGAACCTGCAGGAGAGCAATGGTGCCAAGCAAACCCAAGCAGAAGAAAGCTGGCCTTGAATGCAGGTGCAGCAGGAACACAAACAGCCACTTGGACATTTAGGCTGTGATCTGGAACAAGGAAACAATTGAATGAACAAGAAAAACTTATTACAAATGTTTTTTTAAAGATGCCCACCAGGACCTGCCATTTAGGTGTCAGAAAAACAGGAGCATGCTGACTGAAGGCTGAACTGAGAAAATCCATCTCTGAAACCCCTTCTCCCTGGAAAAAGTTCTGTGTGTTTGCTTGAACTAAGCACTATCCAGGCTTCTGAGCCTCAGGCACATCCCCCCAGGCCAAGGGTAAGGAGCCACCAAAGTTTAGCCTCAGTGAGCAGCTTTACACTTGAGCTGCTGAAGGCTGCATGTTGGGAGGAAAAAAAATCCTCTGATCTGCTTTGCTATCTGCCAGTGGCTGTCTCAGATCCTCACTGGGACTGAACATGAACAGGCAAAGCTTATCCAAGTACCTGGAGACACCCAAAGTCTATTTGTGAAGCAAGGACAAAGCCCACACTAATGGTCTTCAGCTCTATTAAGCAAAATAAAGCAGAATTGTGGCCAAAAGAAGACACTGATCCCTCCAGCCTGAAGGAAATTGGAGCACCTTAAATTCTGGCACAGCATAGGGAAGAGGTAGAAGAGCAAATAAAAGGGAGTTCAGCCCCTAACAAGCCACTAGCAACATGAAATATATATGATCCAGTTCTTGCAGTTCTCAGCTTTCCTTGCAAATCCTTCATTTTGAGGCAGTGGGTGCAACTTGATCAGGAAAGCAGCATATCGTCTTTCTACCACCTAGAAAGCACACAGATATATTTTCATCCAAGAGGTCGTTTTGGAAGGATCCTTTTGATGCTGAAAACTGCCCATCTGAGAGGAAGAGATCACAGAGGAAAGGCTGCAGGACAGCCCCAAGAAAAACTCAGAGCAGACCCTGCAAACTGTAAAGCAGCAGGAGGACGGAAATGGGAGGAGGGCAGGATTAAGAGTGCTATAGATTTATCATAAGTGATGCTCTAACAATAGCTTTCTTTTAAGAAGGAAGCTCTTCCTGCTGTAGTTAATCTAGTTAGCCTGCCCATACATTTATGCACTGGGGAAGGACTGCATACAGGACAGGCAAGTAAAACCACCCACTTTAAAGCTCAAAAAATCACCACCAGTAACATGGACCATGGCAAGGGGGCAAGAAAGAGTTGCTCCCCTCAGCAGCTGTCAGGGGACCTGTTCCAGCCTTTACATGGGCTGCATGTCCCAGGAAGGTCTTTTCCAGCCATGCTTTCCATTTTCATAATTCCTCCCCACCCTGAAAGGTCATGCAGATGAAAACATCAATTTAACTAATGCCAGATGGAAGACAAGTTAAGCCATATGAATCTTTGCTGATTATATAATTACCTTAATTTCTTGCAGAAACATGGAAATGCTTACAGTCACTGGCAGATTATTTTGTATATAAACAAACATTTCTAGGCTGTTTGTACTTTAAAGAAATTAAGTCCACATGGTTTTGACCAACAGCTCGACTACCACGTGGCACATGCATGAAAAAAAACAAGCCTGAATTTGAAACTGCCCCAGGAGGTTGCAGACACCCATCTTCCCCAAGAGCCCAAAAATAATACTTTTTTAATGGGCTCATCAACTCACAGTTATAGATTTACTGGATAGAAACTTAAGATGATTTGCACTCAGTGTTAAATACACGGGATTATTATCTGCAGACCTCAAGGTCATTTAATTTATCTCTAATGAGCCCCAACCCATCATCAGTGAGGAAAAGAGCACTGAAACGTTCAGGCTCATTTGCTCCTGAGCCAGAGCAGGATGGCAATGGGCAGTGCCAACAACAAACACACCTGAACCTCCACAGGTGACTTAGGCAAGATCTGCAGGGAAATTTCATGTGTACAGGTAAGGACAGCACCGAGGAACCGCTACAGAGGCAGTTCTGTGACTATAAAACCATAAAGCAATTCAAGATCCATGCATGGATGGGAGGATTCCTGAATGGAGCCGGTTGTATTTGTAGGTGTCCCATTAGAAGCCGGCAGCACATGTTAAAATTTGCATAAGAATCGGTGTGAAAGATTCAGTTCGTCCCCAGCAATCTCCAGCAGCTTTGGTTACACTGTCAAATACTCGAGTAAGAAAGTGTCTATTTGGCAATCTCACTGCAAAGAGCCCTTCTTTCCAAAAAAAGCGACAGACCACCTCCATTCAACCATCTCCTCACCCTGACCCGCTCTGCAGCTCTGACAAGAGCTGGAGAACACACACACACGCCTTTGGACCACCCAGGTTTTATGGCACAGAGCTAAAACACCAGCCTCTAAACAAGGGGTTGGGCTTCTCCTCCCACAGTCATTCAAAGTCCCTTCCTTGGCCACGAAGAGAAGCTCCACTAAACTAGAAATGTGGTGCAGTGCTAGGTTAAGTGAGTTACCTGCTCCATCCTCACCTGCACAACCACCATGCAAAGCACAGCAGAGAACTGATCCAGCTGAACACAAACCCACCTCCTCACCTCTGCCTCCCCATAAACCTCCACCCTGATGATCCACTTCACCATGTCAATTCTCCAATGACTGCACTGGCACAAGGTGCTGGCAAGCAGCAGCCAAAGCAGCAGACACACCAGCTTCAGAGGAGCAGGTAAAAGTCACCTCTAGCTTTTATGGTGTCAGGACAGTACGACAGCTCTGCACACATTTGAGAGAGCTCTCCTAGCTGCTGGAGCCTTGCTGTAAGTGGCAGGAGAGGTAAATGGTTGTGTCTGACTCCCCCAAACCTGCACTGCACACAGAGACAGTAGGAAGGCAGCCATGATGCTGGCTGGGAGGCAGGCACCACAATTTCTCTGCTGAGAACAGCAAGGGCCCTGTCTCTGTCACACACCGTGATCACACAGAATCCTGAAATCAGGACACACACCACAAGCTGAAGTGAAGACTGCACATAAAAGACCTGGGAAGCTTGCAGGACTGTACTGAGATTGGACTCCATAACATAGACACCCATTTCCAGCACAGCCCCTCCAGAGGCAATCAAATTGAGCTCTGGCACAGCCTCCAGCTGAAGTGTGCAATCCCTGAAGAAACTCAAGACTGAGTGACCTCAAACGATCCTGCTATATTTGTAAAATCCTGTGTGAGGAGACGTCCTCCAACAACCCCATGACTTTCACGGAAGCTACACCACCAGACCAGCTCCCTAAAAGAGAAAAGAATCCATGTCCCCAGCATAGAAAATGGGGTTGTTTTCTGAAGACCCAGGCCCACAGTCCCAAAGCCAAATGCATCCAAAGAGAAAGGCATGCCTCCAGCTGGTCCACCAGAACCTTGTGAGCTGCTCTCTGACATTTCAAGCTGGTACAAAGCTCCCCAGAATCTCACTGCTGTGATTTCAGGATGTACTGCAGAGCTGCTAAGTGGGCAGCAAACTCCCAGCAGTAGAAAGAAGGCTACAAAATACAGTGGAGCACCAGCTGGGAAAAGTCATGTACTAAATGGAAAGGAAGGCTGCAAATGGCCTCAGACATGCTCATGGTGAAACTGCACCCAACCACAAATTAATAGGAGACCACACTGCTGTGTGAAAGGGCACCTTGTCCACCTCACTGTGCATTCCCACTTCTGATCTAAGACACCTGCTCACGGGTTTGTTTTGTTTGTGTTGTTTTGCAGGTGGGCTGAGCACTGCAAATTGCTTCTCATTCCCAAAGCAGCAGAACATCAGTGCATGTCCCTCTGACAGAACACCCAGGCAAGCAGCTGCAAGAAAGGGAACTGCAGTGGCATGAAAATCCTGCACAAGCTTTTCCATGACAGGTCAGTGCCAAGCTAGGATGTCACGGCTTTAATGAGAGCACCCAGCAGAGCAGCGTGCTCCGAAGGCGCAGGCACGAACGCTGCGCCCCAGCCCCGCAGCTGTCCCCTCTGGCTGACAAGGACAAGCCAGGGGAGCGTGCCACCAGCCTGGTGACCCAGGGGACAGCACAGCTGGGGCTCTCAGCAGAGAACTGCCCGGTGCCACCCGGCGTGGAGGGAGCCAGGACACGCTCCGGGATGCGGCAGGGGTGGTGCCCGTGTTAACCACGCTCCCAGCGCAGACTGTCCTCTCAGCAGAAAGGGGATACACATTATACGGACTATATATAGATAAGGCTTCCTAAGAATCTCCCCATGGGGGTTATTCTCTGCTCTGTGTCTAGATCTGGCTTAGTGCCTCTTGGGAAACACGCACCAGACAAGTGCATGGGCGAGCTGCAGCTTGTTTTGGCCATAAATGAGAGCCCTGCACTAGAAACCCCTGAAACACAGGCCAGGATCACCTTATGAGCTCCATGGTTTGCCCATGTCTCCATTTACACCCTCCCACGTGTCTCTCCCTGCAGAGGTGAAGATCCCTTCAGAAATCTCTCTCCTGCACAGAATATTTACTTACCAGCACCTTCAAGCCCTTGCACAGCAATGGCTTTGTAGAAAAATAAAAAGAGCAGGAAAAGATTTTCAACAATTGAGCTCAACAGAGCAAACGGATCTCATGAAAGCAGACGGTGTCTTTTTCAGAAGATTTTAAACAGCAAAATAAAGTGCTTTGTTGAGCAGTGAACATGTTTCACTTCACCCTGCACACACAGGCATACCCTTCATGCCCTGCTCCTTCACAGCCTCCCACCTTCAAACCTCCACTTCTCCCCAGCAACACACGCTAAATAAAAAAGAGTCATCCTGGATCAGTAAGTTTGTTCCTTCTTTTTCCTTTTTAGAACAAAACCAACTACCTTCCCGAGGTCCAGAAGGACCTGCAAGCTATGTAGGTTTTGGTTAAACACCAGCATTCCCCCTTGGCTATTCCTTTTCACTTTCCTCCTACAGGCTCCGGGGCGCCTGACTGCCAAAAAAAGTAAACAAGCAGGAGAGGGGAGAGGGTTTATCATTAGAGCTTGGGGAGGGAGGTCCCACATGTTAGAGCACTAGGGGAGAAGTGGTTAAATGGCCATTTCCCAGCAGCAGCAAAGTGATCACATTTATTTGATTGTTTGGATGAGCCACAGCAAGAAACAGGACAAGTTCATGAAAAGCTTGCAGTGCCCAGGTGCCGCTCCCTGCCCAAATGACACACACTCCATCCCTGGGGCATTTCCCAGCCCATTCAAACACTGATGACACAAACAGTTAACTCTCCAAACCAGCACAAAGGTTATGCATGAGGAGCACACTTCACAGGGCATCAAAGCTGATATTTTATGCTAATCCATCTGCTTGCAGGAGAACAAATGCTATTTTCCTTGACAACTCTTCTGAAATCAGATCTGAGCAGCCATGCACATTTCAAACCCTTTCGAAACATCAGTAAACCAAACATTGTTACTTTCAGTGCAAAACCTCCCAGGAACAGCAGCAGCTTAGGCAGTGAATTCCATAAAACACACAACCTCCAGGTTGTGTGCTGCACCCAAAACACAGGTACTTCCACTCATACCCCGAGCCAGGTGAGCACCTGAACACTGTCTGACCTGCAGACCTCAGCTTTGGTTTATACACACACCAAGCAAACCTCACAGCCTCCAAAAGCTGCTCTCAGTTTCACTTTTGCTGCGTGCTTTAAAAATCAGCCTGCTTTCCCACTGGAGCAGGAGAAGCATTTGAGCTCCTGATCAAAAAATAGTTATTGCCCTGCAAGTAAGTGTGCCGGAAGGCAGCCTGGCAGCTGCTGGACGAGAAGGAATACCTCAAAAGAAAGGCACAGCTTGTGACAAGTGACACAGGCACAGAAAGCTCTGCGGGAAAGGCTGAAGTGGCTCTAGAGGAGGAAACGCCTTCCAGGCTCCAGCACACAACATCTGTCTTCCCAAACAAAAGGAGCTCGTCTCCTCCTCACCTGGAGACCCTCCACTACAGCTGCACCAACCCCAGGACAGGGTCTACACGTGTGGCTTTTTAGGGATCCCTTCTCCAGGGATACCAGCTGCAGCAAGCAGAGCACGCCCATCAGAGCTCTCCAGGCAATTCATTATTTTAAACAAACGGGTGATTAGCAAGGATCCACTCTCTCCTCGTGGAGCTGGCTGCACGCCCTGCAAGCCCTCCACATCACTGTACAGTATCATAATCCAATTAAACCTCACCATGAGAGAAGCTTCACGCTATCACATTCAATTAGCCAGTTAAGCCTCTTATCATCTGCACGTTGGGATCCACTCGGACTGAAAACTCCCCCAGCACGGATTGGGCATCCTTAAGCCAGGCAAGGACACACAGATGTCACATCTGGAGCAGCAGGAGGACCACACAGCTTAGGAAATCCACGCTGCCGGCTTACACGGAGGTAGAAACCCAGGGAAAATAAAGCACAGTGACCAGCTCCTGCCCACCCAGTTGTGTGCTGAGTTATTCTCTTTCTTACTTACTCTCCTTATACTTATTCTTATTCCCCTTATACTTACTTATTCTCCTTATACTTATGAGTTATCCTTATTCTCCTGCTCCCCGACTTCCCAAGGAAATGGGACAATTCTGAAGGAGCTCAAGGGGCCCAGAGGAATTTCAATGGAAAGGCAAAGGCTAATAGAGGACCTGGCAACACAGAGTCGTCTGGCAGCCAGCCACCAATTCCATAGGAAATACCCTCCCTAGAAGGTCACCACAACGGTGGCAAAATTTGGCCCAAAAGAATTGGAAAAAGCTGCCAAGATGTGACGCAAATGAAGCCAGTGAGCAGGCCAGCTTCCTGCGTGAGGCCAAAACACGGAGCGCTCTTGGAAAAAAAGAAAGATTAAGGGTTGCAAGGAACATAATGGCCTCTTGTAACAGCTGAGTTGTTGCCTTTCTTTTCTTGGCAGAAAAGAGGGATGTTTGGTTGCTGGTTGATTAATCTATTATGCAAATCATTTCATAGCTAATTTGATACAGCCACAGAAATCGCCCGCCTGCTCAGAGCTGATGAAAGGTGGAGCATCAACAGCTCCACTGGACAAGAGCTTCCATTTCCTGGACAAGCAGCTGCAGGGTCATCTCCTGCCAAGCAGGGCCAGACCTGCCAGGCGACACCAGGGAAAGATCCTTTGGGCACCCTTGCTTGGTGGGAGGCAAGGAAAGAGGACTTTTCAAAAGAGCAGCCCACTCCTTGCACTCCCACCATCTTCCCTGCACAAAGCATCCAGCTGAAAACCATGTAAAATCCCATCCAGGGACTTGGGCTTTGAGATTTTAAGATCTGTTTCAGAGCTGTTCTTGACATGCATAAGCTCCACCTTGAAAAATGACTCCAAACAGATCTCACAGGAACTCTGTCTCCAACAAACCACTCAGCCTCTGCACAGAACACTTCCACTGAATAATACCAGCATCCAAACTACATTCAGCAGGATCATACAAAGTGATAGGATTTACTTAGGGATCACTGGGATCTCTTCCCCAAAGGCTAAGGAGGAGAAATAGGACGTTCTAGCTCCAAGAAGAAGGGTTGGTTCTGGCCACTGCACTTTACTCCAAGCAGTTCATCTCCATTGCTCAGTTGTGGATGTTTTTCCTCAAGCATCTCACACATTCAGCATCACCTCAATGATATTTTTAAAGCCTGTCCTGTGCCCTCATTTGTATTCAATTTCCTTCTGAGGTAAAATGTTAGGCATTTCATGCTTTTCAAACAAAGTCAAAACAAAGCCTCCAAATAAGCACTTCAGAAACGTACCTAGTCATCTGAGTAATCAGACATTTTCCTAGTTCCAAGTGCACTGAAAAAATCTATCTTCAGCTCCCAATGAATGTGCCAGCAGTTATCCTAGCCAGGAAGAGCTCCCTCCTAAATGTTAGCATACCCACAGAATAGAAGGTTAAGATGCGTTTAAAGTAACATTTCTCTCTACCCGAATTAATCAGTGTTTTTAATTATATAGCATCACCTGATGATAATTATTACTATAAAAAGCTGTTCACCTTTCTCTGATGATGTGATGCACAGCTGCCATTGCTCAAGCCAGGTCAGAACATGCTCTCACTGGCCAAGAGAAGTTCCCATTCCCAGTGCAATGCATCCTTCCCACCAAAGGAAAAGTGTCCCATCCTGAGTGAATTTGTGGCAAATCCTCATGGGGAAGAGTCAGCTTTGGACTTCACACAGGTCACAAGCCCCTCAACACTCTGCTAGACAGGGAATTACCAGGTAGGGGTGCAAACCTGCAGATTGCTGGAGTGGCTCCATGCCCCAGCAGTCCTCACTGTGTCCCTCCTGTCACACATCAGCGGTGCTGTCACCTTTAGGTGACACACAGAGCCCTCTGCAACTCATGAGCCCACAGGAAGCAGCCAGCCAGAGAGGTCAGTGGAAGAAGATGGGAGCTGGCAGAGAGAGGAGCGCACAGCCTGGGGCAGGAGCACACACTGTGAGGATCCACTCAGCTGCCTGAATCCGAAATCTCATCCCCATCAATTTCCACTGCCCCTGGGGATATCCGTACCAGGGCTGCTGTGACTGCCTGAGTGCTGTACCACAGCATTGAGCAGTCACATCCCTGCACCCCCAGCCTCCTGTGAGCCCAGGGGATGTGTGTGGGACCCCTTTGAGCCAACACACGAAATGCTCAGGCAGTGCCCAGTCAGCAACCCCAGACCTCCAGCACCGCCGTTCCACCGGTCTGTTCACAGACTTCTTCCTTCATATCCCCCAGGGATACTGGGTCACACCTGCTCCACATCCAGTTTGGTCTCAATCCACTTTACAGTTCAAAGTTTAGAAGCAATTTCTACAAGTTTGTGATAATTAAGGCAGTAACGAAACAAAACCTACCCTGAATGGGAAGAGTGGCTATTATTGCATTCTCTTGCTTCAGCAGAGCCTTTCAACCAAACCTTCCCCCCAAGACCACTCTTTCTCTGGACAACCTCCACCTGGTGTCATCTCCTCAAGAGCCTACTCTAACATGGGACAGTACTGCATCCTGCCATTCATCAAAAGATTGGAAGGTAAAAAAGCCAACACCAAAATCCACAGAGTAATTCTTACTTCCATTCTCACGGTGTGAGGAAAATGGGAGAAAAAAGGTGTTGATTCCCTCACTGCCAAGCAGCAAGAGGATCACTCTCAGTGTTTACAGGTGGTAGGGAGACCTTGATGTAATATAGCTTTCCTCAAAGGAAAGTCTTTGAATGCACAAGAGAAAGAAAACAGCAGGAAAAGGTAGGCATCTCTTCCTTCTGCTATGCACTGGATACACCCAGATAGTGAGACATTTTGAGTCACATTTCTGGGATGACTAAAAGAAAGTCATTCTTTTCTCCTGCATTTCAGAAAATGCTATGGTCAAATCTCTCAGGAGCTACGTGTGCTGAAGAACAAATCATAAAATCACTTCTGCAGATGGCAGAGGAGTAAGAGAAGCCAGAACAAACGCAAAATACCACCCCACTCCATGTTTTACACTAAGCACACAACTGCGGAACAACACCATGACTCCTCACTGCTATTCTTCCTTAAGTTTAGACCCAGCCTTTCCACACAAGGAAACTCCATGGATGCACCAAGGCAGCCTTCCAGATTTTGCTGACACCCCACCCAAGCTGAATGGACTTTCAGTAAATCACCCACCAGAGTGTGTTGAAGAGCAGTGCTCTCAAAATCTCTCTCCCACAGCCCAGCTCCCAGGGAAGCACACACACATCCTCCACCTCAGCACCCACCCATACAGCTCAGAGAGGTGCAGGCACACACCACTCCAGGCACTGCTTCCACCCAGCCCCTCCTGCTCCAGGTCATGGTTAGAGAAACACCTCAGAAATGGGCTAAGATTTATTGGACCAAAAAGAAAAGGGAAGGAAGCAAAATTCCTGCCCCAAACACGCATCTTCTGACTTTGTGCCAAGTTCAAATCTCTTCTGTGCTTGGAAAGCCTGTCCTGCCAACAGAAACCCAGAAGGGAACTGGAGAATATCTCAAAAGAGACCAAGGCAGATCCACAGTGCCTGACCACACTCCAAGGCCCACTCTGCTCCACATCCGCCTCCCATGTCCCCACAGACATTTGCTGGGACAACAGGCTCGCTTGGGATATGAATTCCCATGCAGAAGATTTCATTCTAACGTCTCTTTAACATAAAACAATCTTAAGTGTCATCGTGCCATAGTAAAAACCATTACAGTACGAACTTAAAAAGCAGAGGCAGAACTTAAAGGTCTTCAAACTCCTGCTTTCTCTGACACAAAGGTCTGTTGCAAAGCCTGTAATGAAATGCAAAGCATGAGGATCAATGATTAGAAACAGCAGCACTGACTGCTGCAGAACTTGCTGCTTGCCCAGCACACACCTCACCATGCCACAGGACCAATATCCCTGCAGAACCTGCAACCTCAGCTGCTCCTGACCTCACTCTGGGCTAACAAAACCCACCTGGCACCCACAGCTACACCTGCAGCCTGTGCCCAGCCCATGGGAGCACTCCACATCTGTGGGAAGACAGGCTCATGGGGTTAGCTGCAGCAGCTGCATGACAGCTCATCCCTCTGGCTCCAGGAAAAAAGGGCACCCAGGAAGAGCAAGCAAAGGTAGTGACAACAGCAGGGCTGAGAGCAGAGGGACCCACAGCTACACCCAAACTCTCTTAACCAAAAGCTTTGTTTCTACAAGGTCCCAAATGCCCCGGTTCTTCCATCAATGCCTCAGGGCAGGCAATCTAAGCACTTTCATCATCCACTGCTTCACAGATTGCTTCAGCAATTCCAGACTTTCCCCCTCAAACCCCAGTTCTGCCCCACCTGTACCTGCAGATATTCACATGTGCTTTGCATTCCCCACGTTCCTCCAGGCACCTCAACCAGCTGCCCCCCACAATTCCAGCACCCAGGACCCACCCTTGTGCTCTCCACCCCCTGCCACATCAAGGCAGGGTCAGTGTCCTTACACTGCATTTCCTGGTCATCTACAGATTTGCAAACAAGCAGGCTATGTTGTGAACTCGTTTGCGGATCTGCAAGTATCAGCATAAATGATAATGCAGAACGAAAAGTCCTTGACAGTGTCGGACATTCGGGCTGTTATTTGTTTAACAGCCACTGTTACAAGGCTGGATGGGATGGAAACTCAGCTGCCTTTCTGTAGTAGAGGGTTCAGTGGAGGGAATTGTTTTCAGAGCGGTGCTATGAGACACCACCGTGTCCTCTGCACAGCAGGGACAACGCCAGTCACACTGAACCACAGAGTGCTGTGGGATGGAAGGGACTTTAAAGATCATTTCAGTCCAACCCCCTGCCAGGAGGAGGGACTTTTTTTGTCTAGCACTAAAATGAAAAAGCACCAACTGCTCCTGCAGCTATTCCCATCCAGCTTCCACAGCAAAGGGACTCCTTGAGGAGGGGCACATTCCCCAGAGTGCCAGACCCATGCCAAGATCTCCCGTTGCAGAAAAGAACGAGACACGAGCTGACAAAGTTGCTGCCCGGGGCACTGCTAGCACAGAGAAGCTGCTATAAACCAAAATTACCTGCAGTTGCAGGACTCAGGTTTGCTTCTACCCCTCTGTCTCCCTGCCCACGATGTCAGACCACTATGGGCAGTGTTGATGCCGGGATAGTTACTCGTCCCTGCAATACAGGGGCATGGCCACCACGTCCAACCTGCTATGTGGATGGCGCAGAAAACACAGGGATTTGGAGGGGTTTGTAAAGCTTGCAGGGCTTTACGTTCCTGCCAGGTCAGCCTGATGACTCCGTTCTCTTTCTGCTCGCTCGCTATGTCCTCGTTTAAAACAAAAAGAGAAAGAGAAGCGCTTCAAAGATTTGTCTCCGTCACGTTTAAATCCTCGTAGGCATTCTGTTCTGAGCTAGGCTTGAAGAGCGCAAAATTTATAAAAACTAAGAGGAATGCGTGCCATGCGGGCTAAAACCAGCGCAGGAGAAAGCACGGCCGCGTGTTTACACACGGGAAACACCCGAGACGGGCAGAGGGTGAAAAAACACGGCTGGAAAAGAAAGGGATGCGCACCCCGAGCCCATCCCTGCCGGGCATTCCCCGGGGAGAGGCGCCGGGAACACGGCACCCCCGGGGGATGGCCAGAGCCTGCCGCCAGCACAGAGCCCAGGCTGGAGGCTTGGGGGGACACTCGCTGTGAAGGTGACCCCAGCACAGCCGGCTCAGACAGCAGCAGCCCCCCACCCTTTGTAGGCTGCACCTCCAGCCGCCCCAAAACCCACTGAAAGGACGGGCGGGAGGAGCCGTGCCCGTCACTGCGGTAGCGGCGAGGGGTGGGAAGGGGCGCCGCGATGGCGCGGAGGAGCGCACAGGTGATGGGCAAGGGGCTCGGGGAAGCAGCGGGCTGGAAAGGGGGTGGGGTCCGCGCCCTCGCACGCCCGCTTACCTGGGGACGCAGCTGGGGCTGGAGCCGTCGATCTCCCAGGTGGCGAAGAGGTTCATAGGCACGGGCCGCCCCAGGGCCCCGGTGCCGCCGGGGAAGCTGAGGCGGCTCCGCTCGGCCGCCGCCGCCATGGCTGTGCCCGCCGCCCTGGCGCGCGCCCACCGCGCCGGGCCGCCACCGCCCC